>JALLPE010000282.1:0-19536 GCA_036940025.1 Conticribra weissflogii
GTTCAACCTGGATCATTAGATTATTCAAACTGTTTAATGACTTAACAGTGACAATAGGACAAATAAACTATGAAGAATGACACACCCAGCAATGGTCTGGCATCATTCCCTCTTCTTCTTGGGGTTTTTAATGAGGGCAGAGTGCTTTGCATTCTTGTCCATCTTTGCATTGACAACAGGCTTTGCATCACCTTCCTCATTAGGCTTCCCGCTCATTTGGGTGGCCATTATGTTAACACTTTCAGAAAAGGCGGCCATGGACATGGCAAGGGCACAATATTACTCACTACAAAGATGGTACTTATTATGGCAGTTCTCTTGCTGGTTCTTGTGGTTACCTCTGCCACAGCCTTGCCCGCGGCTTCTCCAATCACCATTGCCAGCCTTGGCATGGTGCTTTCAGATGCTGCTCTTCTGTGCTGACAACAGTCGGGCCCACTCCTTGGGTGTTTAACAAATGAGGGGCAACTCAAGGTCATTGCTGCAGCTGTCATAATTCTTGAGGCAAACAGAGGCTCCAATGCTAACACAAGCAATATGTTGACTTGGTTATGGGACACTTGATTCATTAGGTACTCAATTGTGGCATCAAAGTTGCCAGAGTACCGGTCACAACTTGCCTCAATCAACAACTTGGCTTGAGCAATCACAGGGTCCATAATGCCATTTAGAAAATGGCAGACACAGATACTGGGGTCATAGGTGGTATAATTGGTCATCTTTGCCAGAGCCAACATGGACTGGTACACAGACTTGTCACTTTCCACAAAGGTGGTAAACTCAAACCCATGTTTTGGCCCATTGTAGCAAGATGTTAAACAACCTTCTCTAACTGGGCTGCAAGCCTATCTTTTTCCCCAGAACCAAGGAAGGTATTATATAGCTTCCTCCAGGCAGCTTGGAACTCTATGTGAATGTTTAACTCATCCACGTAGACCTCAGCTTCAGCTAGTTTTGCAGTTACCATTTTTACTTACCGCGAAAATGGGGGTAAATTACCTGTTACTGAGGGTAAACCTGGTAATTACCATCTCCCTATAGATAAAAAATCAGTTTACCAACAGAGATTTTTTACGGTAAAATTGAACTGTCAATGGTGGCGTCTAGACACAAAAGTGACCCACAGCGGTAATTTTGAAAATCACCGAAAAAAATTACCGCCCCAAAAAATTATGTAAAACAGCGGTAACTGCAAACCTAGCCTTCAAGAAGGGGCATTTTGACCATTAGTGTGTGCTAATTGATTGCACAAAGACAACAGCAGCTACCTTAAACCCAATGTGACAGCAGTGGTAAAAAGTTGTGGCCCTTTTGTGAAGTAACTTAATAAACTGGACAAGGAAGAGAACAGAAAATACACAATTTCATTTGTTGCTAGGAGAATTGAGGGAACTCTTGTACTCATCAAATTATGATATGGTCAAAATAACTTAAGAGCTAATAAAGTAGTGAAACAAAGATTATATGTTTCAGATTTTATGAGCTACTTTGACTTACTGAGAAATTTGTTAAGCTTTCTCAGGTGATAAGGGATCAAAATAGATCAAGGAACAAGGAAAATGTGTTCAGGATCTTCAATCAGGACCTTTGGATCTAAAATCTTTAAATTGAACATAGGAAATCAAATCTTTTCAGTATAGAAGATATTGATTCAATTCTTGAAGTAGAAGCAAGTAAGATATCATTTTAATCTTGAATGAATCAAAGATTGTCTATGCTCTCTCTGTTCAAACAAAATGAACAAAACAAACAATATCCAAAGTGACTATCAACAGAAACACAATTAGATTTGTTTTCAGAAACCAACAAGCTCATAAACCCAGAGAATAAAAATCAGAAAAATAGATCAAGTTAATGTCATACCAGGCTCTCTACTTGACAATGAACAATGTATTAAAAAGGCTAAAATAATAGTTCAAGTACAATGAACACAAGAACAACAACATTAGTGATAGCATCAGCAATGATAATGGAGGAAGCAACCAGGATGGTGATGTAGGTGACAAAAATGATTTAGATAACAAATAGATAGACATGATTGAGAATAAGCAGCATACAGGTATATTATAATTTTACTAATCACATCTCATTATGACAATCTTGGCAAAAATAGAAAGTTGATCACTGGAATTGAAGGAAAATCCAAGCTCTGTCAATTTCCACAATGAAGGATACATCTGAAGAAACATATTTAATCCCAACTCAAAGTCTAATCAAAATCTAACAGTGTACATTTCAAGATAAACCGTTGAACTTGACAATTCCACAGCAACATGAAATAAGCTCAAAGCTGGGTTTGACTATTTTTTTTAACACAAAGGTGCTGCAACTGGTAGAGGATGCAACATGAGGCCTCTTAACCTTAACTACCAACAACAGTGACCTTAACAATTTCTCATTACATGTTGCATGTTGCATCAACCAAAAATAAGACTATTTAAGTTACATAATGGTGTTCATCCATGGTTACAGAATGGACTATATATAAGGGCAAGGTGACTTTGCCTCCTGTTTGCCACCCAGTGCCAATATCATACAAAAGCAACATATGATCTTTGAGGTTGGTCATCCAATACCCATTGCTTGCTACCAAATTGTTTACTTGTGGGTGTAAAATAAAGGCCAAGGTTTGGCTTGAATGTGGGAAATTTGAGATGTATCAGACAGGGGGAATCATACCAAAGTTAAGCCACCCAAAAACTCAAGATTCCTCCTATGAAACCAGCCCTGTATAAATCCAAGGTGGTCTAGTCAATTTTTTGTCACATCTTCCCTCTTTAAATATGTAATAGAGGAATATGAAATGCTGTCAACTCAAACACCAGTACTGAAGCTTCCCTACATGTATAAATCAAATAAGCAAGGTTGGATGAATCAGGTTGAGAAATACAACATCTCAAAAAGTTTCTGAAGAATGAAATTCCAGGAGAGAAAAGAGTGGAATTTTGCCTACTTCCTTCCTCTATCATTAGGTGAGGCCTCTAATTTGTAGTCACTGCACCCCATCAGATGGGCTGGGTAGAATGTAGAGTTACCACTGTACTTCTGCAACATTACAACAGCTTAAATATGACAGATGTAAATACAGAATATCCAGTTGAACATCATCATTTGCCAAACTGGTAATCAATAAGCAGCAGTTCGTAGCCTCCCAAACGGTCATGGCAAACTTAGGTGGAAATTGAAAATTGGGGTGATACAAATTACTTCATAAGAGGCATTATCCCAATGAGAAGAAAGAAGACATAACAATGAGAAAATGCCACAATATATCCTTCTCATGTCTACCCAAAAATATAGTCCAAAAGCAATAATATGATGAAATTGATAAGGGGATTTGGAGTGAAAAATTCTTTCTACCTTTGATGGGACTTATAAAACACTTTGGTTGGAAGAATCTAATTTGTCATAACTGTTGCTTGCCCTTTAAAAAAGATCAGAAAATTACTCATCAGAATATCTAGTTTTCAACTTCTTTTGGATAGACAACTGCCATATTGATGTAGACAATCAAAACATAGTTTTGTCGCCAATGTATTTGTAGTGTCAAGCATAACATTACAGATTAAATCACCACATCTAATTGCAGAAATTTGTAATTGGTTGTAAGAGTTATCTTGGGAGTCAACAAAAATTGGGTTGAAAGGAGATGATGAGCAACTCACATTTAGTCTAATCAATGATGAATGACTACATATAGGGGAACAAATCGTCAGATGATGAAACCTTTTTATTCCAAATGTTCTTTTATCTGCACTCACTAGAGGATATTTGAAACTATCTCATCTTGAAAACTGAACAAAACTAAAACATTAACAAACAATAATTATGAAGTCCTTAATTCCATACAACTAATGCTATGACACATCTGTTCATTACAGCTATAATTGATCTTAGTTGGAAATGTTGGTGACATGTCAGCAAAATGTTGAAAATGTCAGGAAATATCAGTATATTTCTCCAACAACCAACTAATTTCCAAGATATTTCACAGGAATGGGAGTGACTTGTGCAAACGTTTTGTGTATGTCAAATGTACCTGAGAAGAGCCAATCACCAAATGTACTTTTTACTTTTTGGTGCATTTTTTGCTTCCTCAAGATAAGTAGAGCAAAGTGCATGAACAATAATGCAAACTTGGGAAGTCTGTTTTTTGTGATAAAGTTTGGCACTTTTGAGAATTATTCCAAGACATGTCACTGACATGCTGGACATGTTGCTTTGTGTCAGTCCTTCATCAAAACATTTTCAACTAATTAATTCATCTACATTGAGCTTGTTCCACCATCATGCTACTTGAAATCCCTAGATATTGCAATTCAACTAATTTGACCCTTACCCACTATCCAATACAATCGGTTGAAATCAGACTAATTGCACTACTTCATGTTGCCACTTATGCATGTGAATTTATGGACATTACATCACACTTTTTGAGGAATATTCTATGGAATGATGATGATGATTCAGATTTTCTTATATCATTAAGCAGAACTCTGTCTTCTCAACCAAAACTTTGTGACTTGTTTCTGGTACATCATTTGTTATGGGTTATTACAATGTCAATCACATACTCTTAAAGTACTTTTGTAACTTGTTTATTGTTCAATAACAAATCTGCCAAAAAATTGCCTTCACATGTAGATAAAATAAAATGTTTGAATCCATTTAAAACAAAAGAAGGGGACCTAATAGTCAAAAATTTATCATCCTCTGATTTGTCCACAATGAATACCCTGAATTTCAGAGTGGTCCTTTGATTAATCAAGTCTAGAAGTCTAGGCTGTGAGTAAATCTGAAATCAGTGCAGATTCTAACTAATGACAAGCAGATAAAAAGTTGGAATGGCATTGGTATCTTTCAATTAAGCATGACAAAATAAGAGGAGGAAACATATTTGAACTAGAAACAAAGATTTGATGGAGAACATAGTAGTAATCAAAGAAATGAAGAAATTATATATAGAATAGAAGCATTGGTTGCAAACAATTATTTTCGTTTTTGCTACATCCTGTACAAATGACAAAAATTGTGATCAACTAAAATATGATGCATAATTATCTAAACATGAAAATGAAGATGCAGTTATTCATCAGGGATGAGGAACATGTTGACAAATGAATTGGTCCATACTAATCCTATCAAGAAGTCAGGGAGTAAATTAGAGGTTTGAATATGCTTGAAATCAATTATATTGTGATAGCTTTAAATAATTGTTGAAATTGAAATGAGACCAATACTAAATATTCCTTTGTTTTTTTGTCTGACACTGAAGTTTGGGCAATGTCACAGGATTTCACAGCAATGAGCAATAATATTTTGAGAAATACTATTACACCACATCTTGACCACCTAACATTTTCATTTTGAATTTCCATGACCCATTTGACATTCACACCTGAGTGGTGTTTAGATATGTATCGCACCATGTAAGAGGTTTTCACTTGGAGTTTAGATGATTTTGAAAATATACTATTACTAAATTTTGTTCTTTGGTGATTGTCTTTGAAGTTCATATGATATCATATGGTATCATTATAACTAGTAATAACTTTTGGAAGTTGTGGCACCTTTTTGGTTGGCATTGCATTTTCCTTTTTGTGTTTTCAATTGACATTTTTACACCAGTGGTGTTAAGATATATGTGCCAAAATTTGTAATTATGGTGATTATTTCGTAACTTTGATTTGGATAATATTCTATAATATACTAAATATTCCTTAGTTTTTTCTCTTTAACTGACACTGAACTTGTGATATTGTAGGGTTTCATAGTAAAAGGTAATAACATGTTGGGAATTGTGACACCTTTCTTTGTAGCCATCCAATTTTTCTTGTTGAACTTCCAATTGACATTTACACCCATGTGATGTGCAGTTATATGAATTCAACATTGTCAGTAGGTGGGTGCTATTTAAAGAATTTTTGATTTTGAATGCACACTATATATTCCTTTGTGTTCTTGTAACCAACACAAATTGTTATAATGTTTATGGTCACAAGTAATAATATGTTGGAAAATGTTACACCACATCTTGGTTTGCTCCCATTTTCATTTTGAATTTCCATTTTTTGTCAAATTGGTCTACACACATATGCACCAAAAATCATAAGTAGTTGGACAACTTGGAATTATGGTTGATTTTGAAAATATGCTAAACATTCCTTTTGATTTTTTGTGACTGACACTAAAGTTTAGGTGTTGTCATTGGGTATTATGGTAACTAGTAATAATATTTTTCAGAAATACTATGTCACACCTATTACTATCAATCCTCCCATTTTCCCTTTTGAACTTATCATTCCAATTGCCATTTACATACCCAAGCAGTGTTCAAATAAACGAATTTAGCTTTGTACCTAGATAGATAGCTGATTACAATTATTGATGTTGAAAATATGCTTAATTTTTGTAACTTTCATTGATCTTTAGGATTTACCATATTGAGTATTCAGGTCAAGGTAGTATCATTAATAATTATGGTATGGCACATATTTCATGACATGTTTTTACTCAAAATGAGTACTCTAATATAAACTATTATTATTTTTGAGATTAGAAGAAAAGTAAATGGTACTACTACCATGAAGGGGGAGCATAGGAATGGATGGAGTCGAATATTGAGGTCGACCAATAAAATTAAATTAAACTTGACTATGACTATTTTTAAAGGTCATAATAATTGTATTAAAGTCAACATTGAATTTCTTAGCTAAACATTTTTTTGCTTTCATTCAAAAACTGTTGACAAAAATTATTTCGAAATTGCTCCGTCCGTCGTGGCTCGCAGCCTCCCGTCCCCTGGTGTTGTCCGACTCTCCTCTCTTTTTTTGCCCGCCAGCACGGTGAAGTCTTCTTTTTTATAGTCGAGACGTCAACCATCAATTCGCCAATACAACCTCCCGAACTTTTTTTCAAACACTCTGTCTTACCTTCGTTTTGCTTCTCTCAATAGAGAAATTCAAGAGTCAGTTCGATTCAAATTTAGTAGTAGGAACAAGGTCTCCGTCATCATCCACCGCAACCAACACTTTGACAAGAATTCTCCATCGTCGAGGAAGGTGACTTTTACAATCCACAAAAATCTCAAGGCAGGGTTAGGTAGTTGTTCAGCCACACAGCCAAATGATGCGTTGGAGATCATCGTCTTCGCCGTCGTCCCCTCCGTCATCCCAGTCCATATCCGCCGCCTCCGATCGGGAGAAGGAGCAAGATCAGCAACAGCAAGAGGAGCAGCAGTCAGGCTCCGCCGAAGGCGACCAAGACGGAGAAGCCGCGGCAGAGGCCGATGCTTCGTCTTCGGCTTCGGCTTCGGCTTCGGCTGCTGCTTCATCGGCGGGAATGGCTCCCGCGGCCGCGCCTCCGGTCGGTTCCGCCTTCGATGGCCAGAGCGGCGGCGGGATTGGCAGTGGCGGCGGCAGTAGCAGCAGCCAGTCTACGTCGAAGCCCGCTGGATCGGGGCCATTGGACCAGAGCGGCGGCGGCCAGGTGTCCCCATCCTCCCCCGACGACGACAACGACGGGGGGACGGCCCTCTCGACTGCGTCGGCCTTGGCGTCTCCGCCCCCTTCAACTCCGACCCCTACGATGTTTCAGTTCAGCGGGGGGCCTCCTCAGTTCAACGTCAGCAATGGCAGCGGTAGCGGGGGGAGGATGTCGAGCTTGCCTCAATTTCCTACGCCGGGGCCCATGGGCGGGATTGGCAGTGGCAGCGGCAGCACTGCTGCTCCCACGACCAGTGCCACTTCTTCATTTGGTGGTTTCGGCGGGGGACTGAGTTCCCCTCGCAGCGGCGGTGGTGGTGGCACGGGAGGTTCCAAAAGTAAAAAATCAAAGTACAACCTTCGTCCGTCCTCCTCTACCTCCCATGCTGGAACTGGCGCCGCGACAACTTCTCCCTCATCCTCCTCTGTGTCAACAATTCCCTTTGCAGCTTCGGCTCCCATGGCGACGGCGGCGGCTCATCCTGGAAACGCTCCTATTTTTCAATTTACTTCCAGTGCCAAGGGAGGGATTGGTAGTGGAAATCATGACAACACCAACAACACACACAACAGTGACAGCCTCACTCCCACAGCCAATGTTTCTGCCACGTCAGCCGCAAACACAAACAAAAACGCAACCTCGTCTCCGCTCTCGTTTGGATTTGGAGCGCCCCCTCCTACAGGAATCGGCGTAGCACCCACGCCATTTCTGGGCATTCCATCCACGGCGACAACTCTGTCGGGACCGCTTCTCACACCTCCTTCTTCGTCTTTGAATCCCGATTGGAATGGCCAACTTGGTGGGATGGACATGATGTCGATGGCCATGTCCGGTAATTCGCCCATGGACACGGCATCAGGATTAGGAATTGGAAGTGTAGGTGTAAGTTCCCTCCCTTCCCCGTCATTTGATGCCAGTGGCGACATTCACATCCATGACAATCGCACCAACGGCAACTCCATCGGAAACCAACGTCCAAAAAAGCCACAATTACAGCCGCACCCACAACAACAACAATCTTTTAACGTCTTCGCCAATACCAACCCTCCCGATAATCCACTCAACAATACCTTCAACAATGCCGACGATACTAACTACGACAACCACGACCACGACGAAGACACGATGACCCCCATCATCCACACCCCCAATCATCCATCCTCACCCAGCTCTTCCTCCTCGTCCCCCTCTTCCCCACCAACCACCTGGACGCCCCAAACACACACTTCCACTTGCGAATTCACCCACACCATTACCTCCTACTCCCAAAAACGCGACTCGGGCTGCAAAAAAGCCGAATACTCGAACACCACCATCGACTCCCACGGAAACAAATGGCGTCTCATCATCTACGTCAACGGGAATGGACGAGCGTCCAACCATCACCTCTCCCTCTTCCTCCAAGTGGCCGATGCGGAAGATCTTCCCTTCGGGTGGAACAAGGCCGTCAGTTACGTATTGACGTTGGAACATCCCCACGGACCCAGTTTGGGATATGCCAAGAGAAATCCAGATAAAACATTCAAGATGTGTCCGAAGGCCATCGATTGGGGATGGAGTCAGTTCATTACCTCGGATAGGATTCAGCAGGAGGGGTACGTCCATCAGAATAGCTTGACAGTCAGGGCTTCGGTCACCGTGAAGAGTTCGAGCGTCAATATCGATCCGGAGGATGCGGAGTTGTATCTCAAGTGTGCGGTGGAGGAAGGGAATCCGGAGGCGGTGAGGATTTGTTTGGCGCAAGATGCCAGGGTCAATTGTCAGTTTAAGGATGATTTGTACACGCCGTTGCACACGGCTTGTTCGGCGAATGGGGAGGGGAATAATGGGAATGGAGGCGGTGGGGGAGGAGGAAGCGGTGGCAGTGCAGCTAGCGGTGGAAGCAATGGGAGCGGTGGGTCTAGTAGCACTAATAACGGTAATAACCTCAACGGGGACATGCCAGGGCCAATTGCCCCGGGGAGTTTGGAGGTTCTTCATTTGCTTTTAGAGAGAGGGGCCGATGTCAATGCCTGTAATAAATGGCGGGAGACGCCTCTCTTGATCGCGGCGAATAATGGGCACGTGGAAGCAGTGAAGGCTCTGTTGGATGCGGGGGCTGATCCAAGTTTGTGTTCTGAAGCAGGATGGTCGGCATTGACCTTTGCAGCACATAAGGGATACGATGAAATCGTAGGCTTGTTGCTCGCAGCGGGAGCTCCTGTCAATTGCCGCGTGACGGAGGATTTGTCCACTCCATTGCATAAAGCTTGTGCCGGCGGGAAGCCGGGGCATTTGAGCTCGGTGCAGCAGTTGCTGGAGGGGAATGCCGATGTTCACGCATTGAACAAGTGGAGGGAGACTCCTCTTTTGACGGCGGCGAATCACGGGCAGAGCGAGGCAGTGGAGGCGTTGTTGGCACATGGTGCGGATCCCTGCAAGTGCACTGATACTGGCTGGAGTCCATTAAGTATTGCAGCGTACAAAGGGCATGATGACGTGGTGCGTCTTTTACTCGAGGAGGGCGCTCCCACTGAAGAGGCGGATCCGACGTTGTCGGCGTTACTTCAGGCGGCTACCAAGGGTCTTCCAGATACCGTAATGCTTCTTCTTCGCCATGGGGCCGATCATACGGTCACCACCAAGAAGGGTGATACTGCCTTGGCGATACTCGTGGAACAAAATTTGATCGATGCCGCTGTGGAAATGGTGACTGATTACAATGCCAGCATTCCGCGTTGTTCTCGGGATAGGAAAAAGGTGCAGAGGGCGCGTCTTTTGATCAATTTGCGATTGAAGCAGATGCATCGCGATGGTGACGATTCAGACATGTCTGACGACGATAGCGATCCTGATGAGAGTGACTCTGACCAGGATAACGGTGCAGTGGCCCTTCATACTGCCGGTGGCATTGCAGCCTCTCCTTTGACATCAGGTGGATCGAGAAAGAAGAGCAAGAAGAAAATCGCGCCCCCGGTATCGACTGCGAAAGCAGAAGCCGATGCCCGTGCAGCAGAGGAAGCCCTCTTGCTTGAAATCGAAGCGGAAGAAAAGAAAAAGATAGCAGCTTCTGAGAGCAAGAGCAACAAAAAGAAAAAGAAGAAAAAAGATCGCGATCGTCAGCAAAAAGCAGATAAATCGAAAGAGGATGAAAACGAAAAACAACTAGAACACGAGGAAGAATCCCAAGCGAAGGAAGAATCCAAACCAAAGAAAGAATCCCCAGCTCCAAAACCTGTCACCACAACTCCAATTAAAAAGGAGAAGGTTATTGAACTGAATGCGAAGACTATCGCCGCCAAAAAGTCAAAAGAAGCCTTCGTTCACCCGCAGTCCAAACAGAAAAAGGATAGCCAGACTGTCAAAGTCAAGGAAGTTTCTCTGCCGTCGTCTCAACCCACACAACCAAAAAAGCAAGCAGAACCCAAACTTAATCTGAAATGGGCAGAGAATACTGACACTAAGACCAAAGCAGCAGCAGCAGCGGCAGAGAAATCTGAGATAAAGTTGAAGAAAGTACGAGAGGTGTCTCTGCCTAAGGCCGAACCTAAGAAGGCGGCCTCATCTAATGCCCACTCAAACAATAATCGTAGCACAAAGCCAGGAAGTAAAACTCCCACTCTCTCCCCGAAGAAAACACCAGGTGACAAACCTAAGGTGCCTGCACAGACATCTCGTTCGAGTAATAGTGCACAGCCAACTCTTCAACCAAAGGTAGCGAGTCCACCAGCACAAAGGAAACGTGGCTGGGAAAACAAAAGTGTTCCACCTGTAGTAGCTCCTGGTACCGTGGTTACTCAGCCGAACACACATTCATCCAAGCCTGCTGTTGTAAATGCAAGAACAATCAAGGAGCCAAAACCTCCTGCAACTGTCAAAACAGTGTCTGCTCAGAATGCCAAGAATAAGTTGTCGTCATCAACACCTAAGCCCACAAAAATATCTGGCATCACAAAACCCGATACTGACACAAACTTACTCTCCGCAAGCACTAGTTTACCTCCTACCCATAGTGGAGATAACGTGATTTCACCAATTCAAGTCCTGTCAAACAATGCACCATCCAAACAGTCCGTCGATGATCAGCTTGCCAACATGGCAAATGATGTACTTGGATTTTTGGATTTCGACCCTCAACCATCTACCAATTCCAGCTCTTTCCAAGACTTTTCTGCTGGAGGCTCTGTTGGCAATAACGAAGGCTTTCAACATTTACCTGGCTACGGAAATGCCGCGAACGCATCGATTACTCCTCCACCACAAATTGTTGCTTCATCTATGTCATCTACTATTGGCAGGTCGTCAACGGTCAATACTCCTGAAGCATCTACCGCCAGAGCCTCTCCATTCAACGCACCAATTTCTGTGGAGCTTCCTGCAGTCTCCCTGTTTCGTTTGGAGAAATTGCAAACACTTTTCCATAAATGTGCTGAGGCAAGATCATCTCCCAACAACCCTTTGCGTGTGGTCGATGAGCATACTCTTCGTTTGGTGATTTATCGTTGGATCATTCGCGCATCTCACGGATCGGAATCTTTCCTCGACCCAGTCATTCCGAGCTGGGAAGACGAAGAATACCTCCGAGCCTTTCTTCAGAGGCAGTTCATATCCGAAAATCGTCGTTCACTTGACGACACTAGGTACAATAGTGTCCCCAGCATCGAGGTTCTCAGGGAAGCGGGCGCAGCCATGTCGGAGCTGTGTACATCTCTTGCAAATGATGTGACACAATTCCGGAATAAATGCGAGCAGCAAGTACCCCAGCACTGGTCAGATGCTGATATCAATGTGACAGCTATGGAAGAGAATGGTAATGTTGTGATTAACTGGGCTGGAGCATCTTCTGTAACCATTTCATTCAGTACCTTTGCAAGTATGTCAAAGCGTTACATTGGAGAACAGAACAGGCTCATGTCGTCAGTTTTTTCAGCAGTGCGCCGTCATGAAATCATTAATGCCATTGCAGAGCAGACATATTTGATTTGCCGCCTTCCGCCTCAAATTTTGGATTGCCTATCAAAAGGACTTGGCGCAAACTTGGAAACTTGGACAGACTCAGTGTCTGTTTTTGAAAGCAATTTTTTTTGCGCTATGTTTCCGGATGTGGATTCTGCCTTTGGTGGACTTGTCCCCTTCGGCAAAGAAAATGGTGGCGGCGAAGTCATTTTGAATCGAGCTGGGGGTTCTGCTGTCGTCGTGGCACCTCCAGAGAACGCCACTTCTTCTCAATACATTCGGACGATGATCGACATGGTGGAAAGTTCGAAAAATGTACCGCTTTCATTCAGTGTCATCCTATGCTCGGATTGCTTTGTCAACCCCAACGCTTCCCTTTCTGCAGATGATCTCATGTCATTGGATCCACGTTTGTGCAATGAACAAAATGGTTTCATCTCATACGTGGAAACTTTTCCAGCTGGGAGCAGCAGCTTCTCAAATTCGAGTAGCATGTTCATATTAATGCAGAACGAGTCCGGCAAAATCCACTTCCCTCCCCATCCCACCGTCTTGGACAGCATTCGTCGCGCAATGAGGTCTGACACAGTGATCCACGGAGATATATCCATGATGTCGAATTATGGAATGACAAACGATGCTCACTTCGATGCGACTCCATCGTTTAGTCCCTTGCATCAACCTCAATATACAAATATATCGCAGGATAACCTCTTTGCTTCAAACCCATTTGCCATTGGAGTCGGGAACACCCGTGGAAGAGGTCACCGCGGTCGTTTGTTTGAGCTCGTGGGTGAAGAGGAGACAGAGGAAGATCAAGGTATGAGTATTCTTCCTGGTATGTTGAACAACTTTGACATGAGTATGTTTAGCTCAAATACACAAGACGAGGTTGACATTGAGGCTATTAGCTTGATGGGCATCGGAGGCCACGCTTTGCATGGGAACATGGGCAACCACAACAATTCATGAGAGAACTTTCAATTCATTTTCAAACAATTGATGGAGAGCTCAGAATATAGGTATTGGCATAACTTACTACTAATCCTAATTGCTACATATTAAATGCAATTTTTCTTGCCCGTTTAAACCGGAGACCATTACCAGATAGTTGTCTTCCTAGCGACTCGTTTTATCAATCCCAGGCCTATGCACCTCACTGCACAACAATACCAACAAACTGGAGCTGCAGCACGGATTAACACTCAAAAGTATCATGAATCATGACATCGTTTCCCAGTGAACAAATCTGAGGATTAAATTACGCTGTCTTAATTTCATTAACCTTGTCATGACTTTATAAATATCAAAGTTAAGAATCCGATTTGAATTGGAGTAGTTGGGAATAATGAGATTATTTCCTTATCTTGTACTTCAAAAGAACTTTCCTTCGGAAAATAATTAACATTTTTACCTCAGAATCCGTGGAAGTTATCTTGCTTAATTCTCTCGAAAGACCAACAATTATTTTAACTTTTCTCTTTACTCATTCAATCCCTCTCTTTTTTCATCCACAACCCCAGTACCAGGAACTCTCCAAAACTCCACGACGAACTGGACATCTTCCGTCAGCCCCTTCACTTGATGCAGCATCGTTGGTTCAATGATGCCTATCTTCTGTGTATCTAAAATATGGACGCTTGACAGAGGTTCATGAATTGTATATTCCAATTTTCCTTTCGAGACGCGTATCACCCCCCATGTCCCCTTTTTAGTCGTATGCTGCTTCAAAAGACCCGACGGGATTGTTTGCGCCGTGAATTCTTTTCCATCCTTTGGAACTTGGGAGTATTTGACTACGTCAGAGGGAAGGATCGGCATGCCGTCCGGTTGATGATTTCTACTACTGCATTGAAATACCGTAGCTTTTTTGAGAGGAAGGAATGATTTGAGAGGTCGTAAAGAAGGGTAAAAGACAAATGCACGGACACGAGGGAAAAGTAAAATGCAGCATGCCGCGAGAGTGGCGGCAGCCGTGAAAAGAGGATAGGAATAGTTCCTGGCGATAGTTTGCTTCATGTTAATAATTTTTTTATGGTCGTCTGTTGAGCCCTTTTGCTTCGAAAATCAAAATGAAATATACTCTTTTGGTGGATCACTATGGTACAATACAATATTATTATCGTAGACAATAATGAAGTTTAGTACAAGGACATATCGTGTTTTACAATATTTTTTATTGTATAAAAAAATCATATCATATCTCAAAGAACAGCCAAGAACCCAGAGGAACTCCAAAGGGTTCTCAGAAATTTGGAATCAGTAATAAATCTTGTGAATCCGAACGCTGACTGTTGACAGCGATGACCGATGATTGACACATGACGCCGGGGATGATGAAAAGAAAACCAACCAAAAAGAAACACAGAAAACACAAAATCAGAATGATAGAGGACAAGGCACAAAACCAAATATATTATCTCCATCAGTCCACAGCTCCCACATTCATCTATCCAACACAATATAATTTCTACCTACTTCACTTTTCTTGCATGCAAGGTCAGCTCAAGCACATGGATCTAATCAGAAACCTCTACAACTGTAGGACAAGAGATGAGTCTCTTTCAACCCCAAAAGTCCTCTGCCTCTTTAAACACCAAAATAATGAAAACAACCGATAACAATTCCTGCCAATCTCATCTATTTCTTGGAAATCAACATAGTTCCCTTCCATGTGCCTAACTATTGCCTCATGACAGCACAAGTCCAAGAGCACCACTGGAAGGTGACTACCAAGTCTTTATATTGCTTGTGAAGTCTCAATGCTTTCAAGTTCACTCATTGATTTTTCCTTTGATAGTGAATTGTTTCAATAAACTAAAATGGAAATAGAAGGGATTGTTTGATAGACTAAAATGACTTCAGTAATAAATTCTTCATACTTGATGTGCTAGATACTGTAATAAATTGATTTGTTGAAAATGAGATGTTTTATTCATGATGTGGCCAGTTCCTTCCATGGAGTTGTGAATCCTGGTACAACATTTGTCTTTTAGAAGGACTGGAACTACTTCAGATGAGTCATTGTGGAATGGGAAACTGACAGATGCATTATTTCATTATTTATCCTTGAATGACTCATGTGAGATTTATTTTTGATAATAATAATATCAGGGATGTGGCATGTGCATGTATTTCAAATTTTACCCATTATAGATTTCCTGCTAAGCCTACTTTGAGAATTCAAAATATAAGCTGATACAATAGAAAAGGATGGAGATTGTGGTAGGTTAGACTAATATCAGTGGATATAAATGTTAATCCATCTTCAATGAATTGGTATGCTGGAGCTGTAGACTCAAAATGCATGATCTTAAAGGGAGTTACAATTCCTTCGCTGAAGATATTACATCAATCCAGATGAGGTGCCATGAGTTATTCTCATTTCTAACCATTGAATGAGTGTTGTAGAGTACAAGTTATTAGGTCAACTCCTTTCAAGCGGAATTTCTCCATAAGGAAAAATTTACTGAAGCAATTCTTCTATCAATTACAGAATCAAAAGCATTGAAGTCTTCAATGAGTCAGTCCATGTACATATATGTGACCCTAGTATTGTTCCCAAGCTATTGAATACAAACTTCAGTGTGTTATGGGAAGTTTGTCACTTAATAATGTCTAAACTTTTTTGTATCCAGAATACATTGGCAAGTTGTTGTTGGTTGGTTGTCATGTAGGGAAGCGCTTTGAAAATTAATTGACAAACTCAAAAGCTTTTTTCAACACTAATGAACTCATCAATTTTAGTTGAAATTTTCTTTCCTGCATTATTTACAATAAGGGCAGTTTTCAGTCAGCTTATGCACCCCAATATGAAATTCAACAAATTGGATCTCATGTCACATAACCATTTGTGTGCTAATATTTGATGTCAATGAGGAATACTGATAATTTCTTAACAAGGAAAAAAGTATTTGATTCTCACTTTTCTGAAAACTTCCATCTTATTAGTTTTTAGAACATATGTTCAGAGTTTTTACCTTACACTCTTAGGCTTGTCCAATACAGATATATAGAATGTGAAGATGTTTGAGGTCAAATAATTAGTTTTGATGGATTTAAGGGGGTGAGGACAAATTTGAAGCAAAAAGAATAGTCAAGAATAGAATTAGGTGCCTCATTTAATTAATACCAGCCTTACAATTGAGATTGTGATTGTCAAGAAAATATGTCAATATTGTTTAATGAAACGAAGTCCTAGAAAATGAAAAAATCAAGAAGACTTGATTGTTCCTTTTCGAAGAATTTCATTTGTATTATTATATGATGAAATGAGAGGTCTAAATGTAGATGATTTGTGATATCATAGAAAGAGTATTTTATGATTTATTTTGAACTTTTCATTCTCTCTACAGTGAAAATGAAGTCATGTCATAACCCCATTGAATGTCTATTGTCATTTTTGTCACTGGATTTATTTACAACAATATCATGGTGGGCATGCAAATTTCTGAGACAAATTTCTTAAATCAGCCAAAATCAATCCAACATGATCAAAAAACTGACTGGAAAACATCACAAACCTTACATGTAGACAGTGTTTGCAAAAGGTTTCAGATCAAGCTGCACTGATGCACTACATATGCACAGCAGAAGCAAGGTCAAAAGACACAGGAAAGATCCAAACACCAAGACAAAACACCAGAATCTTAAACAGCAAAACAAAATTAATTAACCAAAGCGCACTAAATTGAAGGGGAGGGAGAAGGGGCGACGTAAAAAATAAAATTATAATCTATACTTTGACAATTCAGTTTGAAGAAATTGAACCATGTACAGTGATAGAATGGGATAAATTTAAAGATGAATACAATGTGCTGATGCAAGATAATAGCAGAGGAATCAGGGATGCATGATGAGGAAATTGACACAACAAATTAACCAGTGTTTAAAACCATGTAATTCATTAAAGTTGCAACACTGTGATAAAGTGGGGGATCTCAACAGAAATATTTCAAAAACTTCTGTGCATTTGGAAACACTGCTTATGAAAATGGGAGAAAATGATGCTAATGATAATGATAATGACAATTACAATGATGCAGGTCAAAATGGAAACGGGGACATTCCTGGCAATTAAAAGAAGTTGATTACATATTATCTTCAAACAGAGGTAGACAAGACAAAGAAGTAAATGAATAAGAGAAATGGGAGAAAAATATTGGGAAACAAAGACAAACATGACATAATTGGAGATGCCAGGATCATTTTTACCCACCCATCTGTTCATAACTCCATCCATTGACCACATGACAAAGTCATTCCATTCCCTTCAGTTGCAAGATGATTTAAAATTGGCAGAGTAATAGCAGCAACCAATCTGACAGAAATGACAGTGATTGTAATGATGATGAAGCTAACTTAGACAACAGCAAAGCTAACAAATAAAATAATGATGAAAAGGATAAGGACTACAAGAACAATGGTGATTAGTCATGATAATAGCAAATAAGATGATGAAAACAACAACAAAAGTGACAACAACCACACCAGACCAGAGGAAGCCAGGAACACAAATGATGAGGACAAGTTTCAGATGGAAAAAATTTCACAGAGCATGTCCAAAACGCCATGGACAAGAAAACGATACGTAGATCTCATTGATGACATCAATGACTTGCAACACAAAGAAAAAATATGGGGTGGAAGGAAACAACGCCTGCTCAAGAGATTGCACTGGTAACTGAACCTTAAGAAAATTTTGAAATCTTTGTTACAGCCATGAAGGGCCAAAACTGATGTGGAGAAACCCATCACGGCTCATCTCAAAGAAAATCAGTTCACCTTTCCCACCCATCAGCACTATCACCATGATCAAAATTTGGGGCAACTAAGGATAAAGATGGCAAAGATTAGGTGGAACAATCAAAGGATATCAGTTGATACCAAGAAACAATTTGATTGCAAAAAATGGGCAGAGGTGGTTGTCAAAGTCAATGTGGAAGTCAAGGTGATGCCTTTGACAAGTTGCTCAAATCAGAAGCACTCCAGGTCCAGGAAGACATGAGAAAGCACCAGTAGGAACAATGGGAAATGAAAGTAGGACTTCTGATAGAAGACCAACAAACACACTCTTCATAGATGAGATCTAGATCAGTCCCACTCTGATAATAACAACAACAAAAGACAACTGCAGCACAAGCAAACTTTGAGACTGATTGCCAAATTAATTTCACTGAGCTAAATGACATGTTTCAAGACAACAAGGCAGATAGTGTGTTGCACAACCTTATGCTCATAAGGCAGCTGGAGGTGACCATGCAAGGGAGACCAATTGTATGCTGCCATCATCAATTTAGGTCAAGACTTCAGCTTAAGCTGTCAAGATTTCTGGTGGGAAGGCCATCCTGGAGGAACACAATTCCATGGTCCTAAATAAACCCAATGAATTTGGCCACAAGTGCAAGCACCACAAACAGAAAAGTGCAAAAAATCCAACAAGATCCAAAACATTAACAACACAAACCACAAGCAACTACCCTCTAGAAGAGCAATATTTGACCAAAATGGTTTGGCTGTTGATGGTGCTGATCATAACAACAGCAGGAATGATGTAAGGGAGACCAATAGTATGCTGTCATTATCAATTTAGGTCAAGGCTTCAGCGTAAGCTATCAAGACTTCTGGTGGCAAGGCCATCCTGGAGGAACACAATACCATGGTCCTATATAAACCCAATGAGTTTGGCTACAAGTGCAAGCACCGCAAACAGAAAAATGCAAAAATCCAACAAGATCCAAAGCATTAGCAAAAAAACCACAAGAAATTTTCCTTTAGAAGAGCAATGTTTGACCAAAATGGTTTGGCTGTTGATGGTACTGTTCATGATGACAGCAGCAATGACCACAATATAGATGGTGGCATTGGCTAAAAGGTTGATGACAGTGATTAAAGTAACATTTATGGTAACAGAAATGATTGCTTTGATGGTGGTTGAGTCTAACAGGGTGATTGAGGACCAGATTTGGGTGATGAGAATGACCAATGTTGTGATGGTGATGGTGATGGTGATGGTGATGGTGATGGTGACAGTATTGTGAAGTTGCATGTGCCAGTGGAATTGTACTACATGTATCACAAGTTGCTTGTTGATTACTGAACTTTTTCATTTGTAGC
>JALLPE010000283.1:0-12444 GCA_036940025.1 Conticribra weissflogii
GACATTGGCCTCTAATGCCATATGTTTACATGCATTGGAATGGTACAACTAATTTGATCCATTATTTGTTCCGCGATACCAAATAATATGACCGGATTTGCAACCATTCTGAAAACTGAACTAAGACTCCAACTAACCCCATGACAAGGGTTTTAAATAGGTCAGAGGCATTGTTATCATCAGACTCGCCAAAATCTTACCATAAGCACTGATTTTATCTAACTAAACCTAAATTTAATCCAATCACGCCTCATAAGCACCAGTCTAATAGCTCTCATACGAAACTCTCTAACTTAGAAAACTCCCGAATTCTCAAAAGGAAAAAAGCAAGCAAGATAAGATCTCTAGAGTTAATAGTCAGCGGACAGATATTTAAAAATACGTACTCGACAGCTAATAACATCCAATAATATAATTGATAGAGACTATGGCGACGCTGCCTCGATTCGCACTCCTTCTTCTATCCTTCGGTCTAGCGCCGGAATCCTCGGCGTTTCTATTTCCACCAACTTTGAGAAGTACGCCATTATTTCATGATAGACCTAAATTAAAACTCAAGGCACTCAGAAGAAGTGTTGAACTCGAAGATGATGAATCTGACGCCGTCTCGACAAGCCTTGACGATTGTGTAAATACCCAACAAAAACGCAGAGACTTCTTGCTTCGGTCCATGGCAGCGATCGCCTTTTCGGCTTCTCTTCCTTCTCATCCGACCGTTGCAATTGCCGATGACTCTGAAGTTCCTGGTGCCGACTACCTGTACACGAGAGGTTCCATTGATGAAGATGGAGATCTAACCAGCCGATTATTCAATCCCGATGGTTCCCTCCGAGACCCAAACGTGGTTGTAGAAGCGAAAAGTCGGACAGTGGAGTTGCCTTTTTCTACAATGCCATCCGATGCCGGAGTCGCGATAAGCATCAGCACCGATGGTGTTTCATCTACCTCATCTGGTGATTCCTCCAATTTAAAAGCAACTTACAATTTGCCCGCCAAATGGAATTACGATTCTCCCGAATCCCCCCTATATTTTGATGCATCCGAGGGAAAAAATGGAAAAGCATGACAAAATTTTGGAATTGAGAATTATAATTGTATATGGCATAAGCACAAATGACATATGACAGTCACATATGCAACAACAGCCAGTGAAAATATTAAATGTACCATCAAAGAACAAATGAATGAGATTGAAATTGCTTTGAAAAACAATCAAGTCCAGTTTGATTTGTTATGTAATAATCATACTTGGAAAAGTTATGTCAAGATGCAACAAACTAGTTTTGTTGATAAAATACCAAAAGACTGTGTGACTGTAAGAACATTTTTGATTTTGACATATTTTAGTCAAGTTACAGAGGTATATTGTATGCCCACAAATAGTGACTGTTGATCTTGCGTTTTATTTTTTCGCTATAGTTACAAATTCACTGGTTCCAACAAGGAAAAAATATTCATCACAACCACCTTGCACCCCTTACAGTCTAATGAAGAGGATCTACAAAAAATTCCACCATTATGGTGATGGCAGTAGACTCAGCTGTCCATGATGGTGTCTATTTTGTTCATGGCTAGCCATTCTGGCAAGTCAAATGCTGGCTGGTATGTTTGTTGCTGATGGTGGAGATGAGGTTGTATAATCCAGTTACACTTGCCATTGTGCAGTGATGACTATGATAAAATTAAGAAAACAATTTCATATTAAATATTGTACTTTAAGAATCATTTTTTTCATTTAGTTTGTTTATTGAAACAATATCAAACATAGTAATGTAGATAAAATTTGGAATGTTGTGATATGGCCATTGAAATACTGGATGCCATGGTCAACAATAATTTTTCCTCCTTAATAGAAAATAGAGGACAGGAAAAAAACTTTATTAAAAAATTAAATTATTGATTGGATTAGGAGTAATTCAGAATTTTTAATTTTTAGCAATTTCTTTTGATTTGTCACATTGACATTGCCAATTGCCATTCAAAATTCCATAAGTAAAACCCCTATGATGAACCCCAGTGACACATGATGATGCATAATGATGTCATGACATTGATGTGGATATTATCACTTTGATTTTTGGAAGACAATGTTGTTATGACTGATTTAAGCCTTTCCTAAAAAATTTTGCCACTGTTGACTCTTTTAACAACCACTAGAAAATGGGAGTAAGAGGGAATACTGATATGTCTAGTGGAGTTTGTCCCTACAATATAGTTGTGCAAGTTGTTGTAAGTTTAAAACTATTTGATAGAGGGGACGCTGGCAACACAAGCAAGAAGTAGAAACATTTTAAAATAAGTTCAACTGCAAAAGAGATGCAATCTTGTGGCATCCAGTGTGCCAATATTAAGTGATCTTTTCAACAGCCACCATACAATCACAATTGTTGTCCAAAGAGGGCTTCATCCAAAGAGTCATCAGAAGAGACAATAGTACACAATTGTTGTGCCAAGATGATCATAGTCATTTTCCAAAGTTCATTTGCATGATAGCAATCATCTTGGCACAGCAATCATATTTATTGTTACCCACAGACAGTTGCCTTGGCCATTGGCCATCAAAGACAATTGTCTGTTTGGATGACACACAATGATTATCATCCAAAGACAATTGATGTCTGAATAGACAATCATCAACTAAAAAGATGATCTTTGTATGAAGAAGTTCATCAATGTCTTGTTCATTTAATGATTGTTGAGCATTGTCTGAAGACAATGACAATGATTGTCTTGATCTGTTATTGTCCAAACACATTCAGATGATGATCACTGAGTATCATCTGAAGACTGCTGTTATGAGAATATGGGTGTCATGTCAAGACGATTGTTACCATTCTCTTTTGACAACACACACCAATCATTGTTCAACTACAATGAATATTGTCTTGGTATGACATCTGTCTTAAGAAGATGATTTTCTGATTAGACAATTATTTTCTCAGGAATGTTGTTATTCAAAGAAGGTCTTTTGCTGAAATGGTCTTTGTCATTGTCCAATGATGATCATCTTGGCACCATGATAGTATTGGGACAAAAACCCATTGTCTTGGCATGAGGATCGTTGATCATCATCAAAGATGATCATCACACCAAGAAGATTGTTATCCACCAAGACAATCATCATGCTCAAATGACAAAACATTTGATTCAATTTGTTGCTCTCACCTCATAAATAAATAATCTATTATTTCATGAGTGAATACAACAACTACATTTTGTAAAAAATCAGCCACTGCATGTGGTGATACTATCATGAAGTGCAAGATGAAACTTGCCATGATGGCATCAATATATTATATGCAAATATGTACCATGTTTTGTTTTCATTTACACCAATGATCTGGTAGATGGCGTCTTGAGGAAGAAAAAATTGCCTCCATAATTTCGATAATATCATTCTTTCACAAACATTTAAATACTTATTAACATTATTATTTTCTTCCAATATAGTTTGTGATTAAAGGGGGCATGCATTCATCTACAATATAGTATAAAACTATAACACATCATTTTTTGTTAGATTTAGGTTACCTCTTTTGACAGTCCTTAAAAAAGAGATAGAGACTTTTTGATCAAATTCCAACTAGCAAACCTTCATTACTTATCAAAGGATAGTTGAAGTTGAGCTAATGAATGGTCATGGTTGATGGAAAGATTTTTCAAGAGGCTTTTTGAGCACCATCAAGAATTGTTGTGGTCATAATAGACCAGCTATAGACATTCATGTATTTTCTACGTTTCAGATATCAGAGAGTTTTTGTGCAAGAAAATGATGTGCAACAACACAGTTGGCTTTGATGTGTGAAATATATTATATTCTCTATGTATATATTTGATAATGCATATGATGTAATTAAAAACAATCCTTCTACTACGAGTACATGGTGTATTTGAGCTAAAAAGCTTGCACTCCTTGTTTATCTAATCTTCATATCTGTATATTCATACAAAATTGTTTGTTACTACCTATATCTGACAATTGTGTAGTGGATTGACAACATTATTTTGGCAATATTAGAAATTTCAATCACCTGGTCCCAGACAAAATGTAAATGTGATAGTTAACTATCACTGATTTTAACTGTAATGTTAGCTATCACCAATAATAACTTTTATAGTTAACTATTGCCAGTAATAACTGTGATAGGTGACAATCACCATCGTCATATGTAATAGTGTATACAATTACATAACAGTGGTAACAGTTAATTATCACAAATAACAACTGTGATGGTCAATTATCACCAATAATAATCCTTAGTCCCTTGTGTCCACATAACAAGAAAATTAATCACTAAAAATAATCGCCATTCTATTCTCTTCCTGTCCAATACTGTTGTTTCGGCTCTCAAAGCAGGTAAAATACTTGGCACTTATGCAAACGACGCAGTGACATATAAACGAGACTGTCAGCTAAATCATTTACCAAGTGACATTTGTCTGATTCTATCTGGTATGATTCCACGTGGAAGCATTCTTCATGAAAAATGTCATTCTACTATGATGTGTGCGTCACACCCTTTTCATCAAATTTGACAAATAATGAACACAACGTTAGTAGAATCTTGACAAAGGGTCGGTCAGTGTTTTCATATGCCGCTCTTCCATATTACTATCCCAAGTAAAACATAAAAACCGAAACCATAGAACGGACATTCACAAGCAAGAATAAAAATGAAATCATCTCTACGCAAGATCCTCCCCGCCGTCATGGCTATTTCATCCTGCAGTCGTGTGACGCTTGCCGCCACAAGCAAAGGTCCCTTCCGTCGATCAAAACTTTCCTCACCCTCCCAAACCTTTTTCGCCGACACCGCATTCGTCTCACGACGTCAAGTCCTCTCGAAAACCATTTCTTTTCCAACTCCATCCCAGCGAACAGCCCTCCACGCCGGTCAAGAATCGACGACAGCACCCGCCGCCCCAATATCATTTAACCCCCGAGAACCCACAATCCCCATACTCACCACCATGCCCGAACCCCTCCCCCCCCTGTGCAATTACTACTACCTCCTACGACACGGACAAAGCACTGCCAACGTCGAAGGAATCATCTCCTCGGCACGTAGTCTGGCTAGAAGTGCCAAGCACGGATTGACCCCATTGGGACAGGAGCAAGGGAGGGAAGCTGCCGCGAGTTTGATCGATTTGATTGCGGATGATGTACTTCTTGGAAATTGTGATGGTACTGGCAGCGATGAAGGGAGCAATGACGCTGGTAGTATTTTGGGGAAATCAACGAAGAGAGTTTATTTTTACAGTTCTCCCTTTGCACGTGCCAAGGAGACAGCACTGAAATGTTTGGAGGGGATGAGCGAGACGACTGAGGTTGCGAAGAAAATAGAAGAGTTGGGTTTGGATGTGCAGGATGATGTTATGTTAGTGGATGGGTTAATGGAAAGGTTAGTTATTTTTTAATCAGGATTGTTTCTTTTGTTAGGATCATTATTTTTTGCATTTTTCCTACTTTTGATTTGAAAAACAAACTTGTAAATTGTGTTTCTTTTCAACATCCTAACATGGCAGATATTTTGGTCGCTTAGATGGAAAAGAGGTTCGTAAATCTGTCTGAAGAAGAATTTTTGGCAATGGCAATTTTATGTCGCCTATTTTGTCGTTTTCCAATTCTTCTGGTTTAACTGGGATCACTAATGTAATTCAATTGCCATTAACTATTCAGCTCGCAACATATGCTTACGTTTGGCCCGGTGGGTGACAACTCCTGAAAAATTTCCTTGCTCACTCCATTCACATTACTTAATTAATCATTCATTCTTTTCCGCACCTTATCCAATCCAACTTAATCAAAATCTACAGTGGACATGTTCATGCCAACCCACACAGCATTCGACGTCGAAAGCGTCGCCGCCGTATCCACTCGGATACGCTCCACTCTACTCGATATAGACTCCCGATACCCCAACGGCGGGAATCACATCGTACTCACTTCTCACGCAGACGTATTGCAAATTACGCAATGTTATGCGGCGGGGTTGGAGAATGTCGGCATGTTTTCACAATATCGATTTGGGAACGGGGAGGTGAGGAAGATGGGGAGGGATGTGGGGAGTTTGCCGGAGCCGGTCCCGCTGCAGCCGCCGAAGAGGGGAGAGTTCGCTGAATAATTGTTTGGGAGGGATGGTTGTTGAATATGGCGATGAGGAATTGATGTCAACATTGTGGGAATTATCAAATAATTATAACATATTTTGAAAAAAGTACGACAGTAACCATATTACGGTATCTAATATAAACATAGATAAGATTACTCAAAAAAATTCGCTCTCATTGTCGCCTCTTCTGCTCACGTAAATTACATGATAACTACCCGCTGTGTAAGGTATTTTGCTATGTCGTCAAAAGCAATGTTGTAGCACTTTCAATCCATCCTGAGTACGCGAGAAATTTATAGTGACGTGCATAACATCAGAGCACCTGCAAAATCAAACGATTTGTTATTCTTAATATAAATCAAAACTAAGATACAATATCAACTAAAAATATCATAGCCCAATTCTTCAATCATATCCATGTAAAGTCACACGGGTCTATGGCCTGGTCGAACTTCCAATGGAACAACACAAGATATTGTCCTTAACTTCAGGCATTTCTCCCGTCAAACCAAACAAAGCCTGTTCATCATGAATTTCCATGTATAGATGACACAAATCATTGTCCCCGTACTCATCTCCCTTTCCTGCCAAAATCCAAGAATTTGGCGGTGAAACAATAGGGATCCATTGCACACCGTTCATTTCAGGTATGCCAATAGAATACGGTGGGTTCTCTGCTCCGTTAGGACACGCTGCGACACGTGGGCATAAAAGGCCATCAATCACGGCGGATCTGCAGAAATCTCGTGCTTGGCCGTAGGTACTTCCTTCCCATCCCGAGTCTCGCGTGAACCACTGGGGGTTCATGGATTTTCGGATTGCCTCTATTTCTTCTGCCGACAATGCTGCGTTCGCCTCGGAGCTTTGCGATTCATCGATATTAGATTCACCAGTGCCGCTGCTGCCATTTCCCTCAGACAAGTCTTGCGATTCATTAGCGCCATTGTTGTCACTCCCTTCAGTCGAGTCTTGTGGTTGGTTGACATCAGATTCGTCACTGGCACCACTATCATTTCCTTCAGACTGGAATTCCTCGTTACAACACATGATATACTTCAAGAAAGAGGTATTATGCTCCTCATAATCGTCAACTTTTTCACATGGATTGATAGGTCCTACACTGACCCAACTACTTGTGACGGCCCCGTCAGATAATTCCATTGGCGCCCACAACATCTCGTTTTCACCGCCTTGGATCCCCATGTAGGGTGGGTTGTGAGGCCCATCGGGACAATATGCTCCATATGGACACACCACCATTCCTTCACCGGCACAAAAGTCGACTCCATCTTCGTATGTAGCGCCCTGCCATGAACTGTCCGGACCGAACCACTTAGGATGGAAGAGCGCCCCGACCTGGAACTGATCGGCGGCTCCACCTCCAGATGTGTCAGGGGCATCATTTGCTTCAACAACAGATGGGTCGACGGCTGTTCCTTCGCGTCCCTGTTGGTTTACACCACCGTGATCGATATCGCTGCTATTTTCAACACCTTCACCTTCGATATCGCTGAACCAATTGGCAACTTTACAACACATGACATGCCCGACAGAATCCTCATTACCACTTTGGACCTCTTCGGGTCGTTGTCCTTTTACGAGTAATTGACAGGTATTCTCAGGCCCGACACCGACCCATGTTTCCATAAACGTCAAGTCTTCGTCTGCGACTGGCGCCCATACCTTGACATCTTCCATTCCTTTCACTCCATCGAGAGGAGGTTGGCCTGGTCCGTCGGGACAATAGGCTTCGTAGGGACAAATCATGTACTCTCCTGGTTGTCCACTGCAGAAAGTAAGTCCATCTTCGAAAGTGGATCCGGTGAAGACAGGTGATTCGAACCATTCGGGCTCGTAATAATTCTTGACTTCGAGTTGGTCGGCGGGCACAGATACTGATGCGGGTGCTTCATCTGGGGTATCATTATTTATGTTGCCAGTATTATCATATCCACTGCTCAAATTATTTGTCACGTCGTCGCCACCATCATTTCCTTCCTCTGAAGCAGCAGCAGCAGCAGCATTGCTGCTTCCTCCTTCGCCAGAACCGCTGTCATTGCTGAGTTTACCAAACCAATTGGTTATGCTGCAGCACATGACGTAGCCCATAGAATCTGAATCTCCATCGATGATCTCTCTGGGTCTTTGCCCTTCCTGACCCTTGTCGCAAAAGTTCTCTGGTCCGATACCTACCCACGTTTCCATAAATTTCAAATCCGAACTGGCCATGGGTGCCCACACCTTAACATCCTTACTGCCTTTCACTCCATCCAGAGGCGGTTCCCCTGGTCCATCGGGACAGTAGGCGGCATAAGGGCATACCGTGAACTCTCCTGGTTGGGCACTACAGAAATCGATCCCATCTTGGAATGTTGCCCCGGTGTAGGCGTCAGGACCAAACCAATGGGGTGCATAGAATTCTTTGACGTCGAGTTGATTGGCTGGTACGGCGACCGTGTTGGCAGATTCTGTTTGGGTTTTGCTGTTGTCAACAGCGCTAGTGTCAGATTCCTCGGGTTTGGAGTCGCCACCAGAATCATTGCCGTTTCCAGCATCACCACCACCTTGGTCATCTCCGCCAATGTCGCTTCCGACCTCGGCAGCGGCATTACTGTTGCCATTACTACCTCCAACAGTAAGACCGCTGAATTGATGACCCTCTTCGAGATCACCAAACCAATCGACCATACTACAACACAAAACATAACCGGTTGCCGTCTCGTCTCCCGCCAAAACCTCCGCGGGCCTCCTTCCCACTTGCAACTTTTCGCACAAATTCTCCGGGCCGACTCCCACCCACGTTTCCTTAAACGTCAATCGCTCATCGACCATGGGGGCCCAGACCTTGACGTCTTGTTTGCCCCTGATACCATCGAGAGGGGGTTCGCCGTACCCGTCGGGGCAGTAGGCTTCGTAGGGGCAAATCATGAAGAGACCCGGTCGAGAGCTGCAAAATCCCATTGCTTCTTGGTAGGAGGTCCCAGTGTAGGTGTCGGGGCCGTACCATTTGGGCTGGTAGTATTTCTTGACGTCGTTTTGGTTGACGGGGGATGCGATGGGCTTGGGAGCGTTGTTACTGGCGGTGTTGGAAGCAGAAGCGGAAGCGTTGCCGCCTTCGGCGTCTTGATCGTTGTTACCGCTTCCGCCGGCACTACCGTCAACATCGCCGGGAGCACTGTTGCTTCCTCCACCCGTGGAGGAAGTAGCGTCCTTGACCATATTCTCCGTTCCGCAACACAGCACCACTCCCATGGTCTCGACCATCCCGTTGACCACCTCCTTCGGCCTCCGTCCCACTTCCAACTTCTGGCACATATTCTGCGGCCCGACCCCCACCCACTGTTCCTGAAACTTCATATCCTCCTTCAAAAGGGGCGCCCAGATATTTCCGTCGTATGCGTCTCTCACCCCGTCCAAGGGCGGCTCGCCATATCCGTCGGGACAATAGGCCGCATACGGACAAATCATCCTTCCTCCGGCTTCCAGGGCGCAAAAGTCCAAGGCCTCCTTGTACGACGTCCCCGTGTAGGTCTCGGAGTCGAACCACACCGGCTGATAGAATTGCTTGACCTTGTCTTTGTCGCTCGGCTTTTCCAAGGGTTTATTCGGCACGATGCTCCCGTCTGTGTGGATCTTGTGATCTTCCTCGAGGGCGTCCTCCAGGGCGGGAGGACGATCCATGACATCGCTCGGGACCAATTCCACGGCCGGATCGGGGAATTGGGAGGGATCGACGCAGCACATGACGTGCCTCGTGACTTCCTCCGAATTCTCGCCGGTCAGTCCCCACAGGGGGCCGTCGTCGTCGTGCACGTCGGAATAGAGACGGCAGTTGTCGGCGGGGTTGGAAGAACCGACTTGGACCCATTCGTTGACCCGGTTTCCGACCGGGGCCCAAGTGCCGTTGTCTTCGAGTTTGGGGCCGCCGAGAGGGGCGTGGGCGGCGCCGATGGGGCAGTAGATTTGGTAGGGGCAGGGGACGCGGGAGTTTTGGGAGGCGCAGAAGGAGAGGGATTGGAGGTAGGCGTGGCCTTGCCAGTGGGAGGCGCGGTCGTACCAGAGGGGTTGGTAGGGGGAGGTGAGGACTTCTTTGTAGACGGCGCTGTCGGGGTCGTTGGGGTTGGGGTTCGGGTCGGCGGGGCTGGTCAGCGTGACCGGAGGCTTGCCGTCGTCGTTGCCAGAAGAACCAGAAGAAGACGAAGCGTCCGTAGGGACGACGATTTCATTCTTCGAGTGGGAAGTCGACGACAGAATGATGGCCATGAGGCATATGCCTATGATGCACCCGATCACGGGCTTCCTGTTCTTGCGGTCTAAGAAAAGGTGGCCGCAGAAATTGTAGCGATAGCTCTTGGAAGAATTGCGATACCGGTCCTTGTCGTAGTCGTAGTACTCGTGAAGCCCCGGGTAATCGGGCCACGTCCCATCGCCCATGCCGGCCGTGTCGTGGCGAGACGAATCCTCGGGAATGGGCGTCAAGTCGTCGCGATATCCGCCCATGTCGTTGTTCCTCCAGGATCGATGCACCATGCCGCTCTTGCCGGATCCGCCATCCCCGCCGCCGCTGCTGTCCGTGGGAATTTGGAGCGCCGTGTCCGTTCCGAACTCCTCGTCGTGATAGTCCTTGTAGCCGCCGCCAGCGCCGACAGTGCCAACTGCGCCGGCGGCGTCGTCTCCTGCATCGCCACCACCGCCGGCGACGTCGCTGCCGATGTTGCCCAACTCGCTGAGAAAATTCTGGTAGTCCGAGACGATCTGATTTGTCCTCTGCGCCAATTGCATTTCCCTCTCGTGGTACCTCCCCTTCCTGCCCGAGTCGTCCATCCCCATCATGCCGGAGGCCGCGGCGGACGCGGAGGACAGGGGCGGGAACTCGTCTTCTTCCTCGTCTGGGTCGACGTCGTCGTCGTCGGCGGCGGCGGCGGACGCTCGTCGGTCGGAGGGGGGGTCGTAGGGGGCGTAGAGGCCGGGGTGGCCGGGGCTCAGGAGGTCGTGGAGGTCGTGGTCATCGTGGTCGCCGGGATTGCTGGAGGTGCCGCTGTGGCTGCTGCTGTTGTTATTGTTGCTGTGGATGTTGCCGTTGCCCGGCGGGTGGTCGCCGCTGAGGAAGTCCATGGTTTGGGAAGAAAGGAAATGGCAATGGCTGGTATTGAAATGGAATGCAGTTTTTATAATATATTTGCTGTGATGTGGTAACGATAGAAGAATATTACTATATTTCGTAAAAAAATAATATTCTACGTTGTTTTGTCTTTTGTACCGATAGAGAGATACTGAGAGTAACGTAGCTGAAAAACTAATGGAGGGGGGGTGGGTGCACAACTGCAAAAATAAAATAGTAGGTACCACGTACGGTATTGTACCGAGAATTTTGTCTGTACAGTACCAAACCCTTATTTCTCCATAAAATTAATCCTACAATAGGGTGATATCTTGTAGTACAATTATTGATAGGTATGGTATAGTATGGTATAGTATGGGATGGTATACTTTGATACGATAAAATTTTTTGGGTTTTTTGTTCCGCCAATGGGGGTGTAAGCTGTTAAAGTTGATGCGTGTAAGATATTAATACCTCTGTTGAAAACTCTTATATCTTTTAGTGGGATTTTTTCTGTGATTGAAAAGATCGTCGAGTTTGGTGGACCTTCTGTCATATACACATTTTACAGGCCGGGATACAAAAGATCGCTTGTATCTTTTCGGTCCATTTCAGTGAGTAAATCATATGATACCATATTGTGCTTACAAGTCATTTTTGACAAAGGTAGAAGCAAGTCATTTTATGCCATCAAAACTGCATGGACTCCGTCGAAACGTCATTGCATCCGCTAATATCCCAGCCTTGAAATGCAATCCAAATGCTGTGATGAATCACTGGGTACCAAGCGTGACTCTCTCCTCATGATTCGACCTGCAATGGCCACTCTTTTTCGGTTCTACAATCAAACAAATGTTATGATATTTCGAATATTCCGAAAAAGGTATTGTACTAAAAGTAATATCGTCAAAAGCAAATACAGATGTATCGTCATGTATTGTACTGTAATTATTCTCTATCCATTCCCACTTTAGAACAAACTTGATAGAGAATTAAAAAGACAGCACGTCCTACTGCAACCGCACTCTCCCCATCCTACATTGCTGGGGATGCCCACTTTTGTCCACGTTTGTTCACCATTGTCCACCCTCTTCCACACTACTTGTTCACCCTCGTCGTCCACCCTTGTCAACGCCGCGTATGTAGAGAAGAAGATGGAGTTACGAACGGTATCGTAGGTGGAACCACAAAATCCTTCTAAGAGATATGTAAAAAAGTCACGATCAAATA
>JALLPE010000284.1:0-19507 GCA_036940025.1 Conticribra weissflogii
CGTGACTTTGCGATTGAAATCTCTAATATCGCCAAAATAATGTTGCCAATCCACTACCTTCCAGCAGGCAGATGGAGACAAGAACTCTTTCGGCATCATCTCAAGCTGGGAGACTTCAGGAGCTAGAAGTGGCAAGACAAATTTTAGGCAGGTATTCAGTATGTAAGTATGCATCGTACGCTAAGACGCAGAATACCGTTACATCTCAACCTTCCATCTGTTTAAAAATATTCTATGGTAATATTCCCCAACATTAGTAAAAGTGCCGTCTAGGGAAGAGAGAATGTACCTAGTGCTAAAATAGGTATGGTGATGCGATACGGCGTGCATCGTATCTAAGGAACATATTTTGGAGAGAGACTGCTTGGAGATCACGGACAGTGAGACTGCGTGCATGTCTTCACCATGAGATAGTGTGTTTGTCAGTGTGTCAAAACCTGAACAACAATGTCATCTTGAGAAGAATGGTATCGTATTGTAGTAGTTACGATAGAATAATAAAAAATGATATATTAAAATGTGTATTATGAGGATATGAATGCATTTATTCCGGCATCGCGAAGGAGAGCTGCCGCAAATCCACGCCATAAAATGATATCACGATGATGATATTATCAAAGTCATCGATTTCGTTTTCATCTGAGATTGCGTAACATCTTTCACCATCGTCGTCCCAGTAATAAGACAGAATAATTTAGAACGTCGATCGATCAGCTCATAAAACAAGACGATAAAAGAGAAGATTCAATTCGTCTTTTCTCATCGATACCATCATGGCTTCACCAAAAATGTGGGGCTTTGCGTTTAGCATATTGCTCCTTCATTCTAACATCGCAAATTCTTTTCAGATTTTCCCTCGTTCTCCTCACAACCGCATATCCACCAACGAACATGAATCTATCGGAAGACGTCACTCGACCAAACTCGCCAATTCAATTGACAACCGCGACAGAAAGCGGGTCGTCGTTATTGGCAATGGGATGGTTGGGCAACGTTTCATGGAAAATCTCATCGATATCGACAAGCAAAAGAAATGCATCATCACTACATTCTGCGAAGAACCACGTGCTGCCTACAATCGAGTGAAACTCACATCATACTTTGAGACCAGGAACCCATCAGCCCTGTCGATGACAACTGACTTTGATGACGAGGGCCGTACCCCATGGTACAGCGAGAACAACGTTGAGCTTCTCCTGAATGACAAAGCAGTTTCTATCGATACCAAGGCAAAGAAGATTGTTGGGGCTAGCGGGAAAGAGGTTAACTACGATGTCGCTGTGTTTGCTACAGGATCATTCCCATTTGTTCCACCGATCCCAGGAAAGCAACGCCCCGGTGTATTTGTTTACAGGGTAAGAATATGTTGAGGATTGCTATTTTTATTTCTAATTTACAATATCTAATATCGTTTCAACCCTGTGATATGTAGACAATTGAAGATCTAGAAGCAATGCTCAAGTACGTGAAGGAAAATAATGTGAAGAGTGCTGCTGTAATCGGAGGAGGACTATTAGGACTCGAAGCGGCAAAAGCAGTCGCAGACATGAAAGTCGAATCTCACATTATTGAGTTTGCGGATATCTTGATGTGCCGTCAAATCGATCAAGGTGGACATGATGCATTGGTCGGAAAAATCGAGGAGATGGGACTTCAAGTCCACTGCGGTGCGAGAACCGAATCGTTTGTAGGAGCAGATGGTTCTACTGACAATGAAAGTATGTCGCCCGTTTCTGCCCTGCGTTTCAGCAACGAAGGGTGGGACGACCTTAAAGTTCAAATGGTGGTTGTGTCTGCGGGCATCAAACCTCGAGATGACTTGGCAAGAGGAACAGATATCAATGTTGGAGAACGCGGTGGAATCATCGTTGACGATCAGTTAAGGACTTCAGTAGAAGGAGTTTATGGTATGTGAATGATCTTAATACTTGTCGGAAATCAAAATGTGCTTTACTGAATCACTGTTTTCACGAAATCCCGAAGCCATTGGAGAAATCGCCCTTTATAACAACTTCATTTATGGTCTCATTGCACCCGGATACGATATGGCCGGCGTTTGTTCAAAAGTAATCGCAAAAGAGGAACTTGGAATTGATTTGGATTTACATGAACTTCCTGCTTTCACTGGAGCAGATCTCTCGACAAAATTAAAGCTCCTTGGTTGCGATGTTGCTTCGTTCGGGGAGAATCAGCCCAGGCCAGATGATACCGACGTCTCGAATCTTGTATGGAATGATCCTCTCGGAGGTATTTATCGGAAACTAATCTTCAACAAGGCAGGCACCAGGCTTCGAGGAGGTATTTTGGTTGGCGACGCTAGCGATTACTCAAAGCTCCATGCACTTGCGATGAAAGGAGGAGAACTTCCAGAAAATCCAGCCATTTTGCTTGCGCCACCAACGGCTCGTGGTGAAGTGGAAGAGGAAGAATTGTCAACCGACCCCAACACACAGATTTGCTCATGCAATGATGTTACTCGTGGGAAAATTGCTGATACAATCAAAGAGCTAGGGGCAGAAAAAGCAACATTGAAAGAAGTGAAGGCATGTTCTAAAGCTGGCACTGGATGTGGAGGTTGTGAGCCAGGTGAGCACGCAAACAACGAAACAAACCGACAGTTTACATTTCTCAAAGTGTTATGACTCTCACTTTCTCTCGACTAATCGGCTAATTTTTGTCGAAAATGAATCTTGATCACACAGACGTGAAAACAATTCTAAAGCAAGAACTTGAGAAAATGGGAGCATCTTTATCGAATCACTTATGTGAGCACTTTGCCTATTCTAGGCCAGAGCTAATGGCATTGGTGAGAACCGATTCGGATCCCAGCTCTGTTGATAGCTTCGAGAAAATTCTTGCCAAGCACGGAAAGGGAGATGGATGTGAAATCTGTAAGCCTGCCGTTGGAAGCATCCTTGCCAGCATTTATAATGGAGTAATTTTAGACGAAGGAAGAGATTCTCTGCAAGACACCAATGATCGTTCCCTTGCAAACATGCAACGAGGCGGGTCTTATTCAGTTGTTCCTCGTGTTCCTGGTGGAGAAATCACTGCCGAGCAACTTATTCAATTGGGGAAGACTGCAAAGAAATATGGTCTCTATAGCAAGATTACGTGAGTTGCATGGGCTTTATCTCTCATAAATGAACAATTTAGAAAAGTCATTAATTCCAACCTTGTGTCTTATCCATTCACCAGCGGTGCCCAACGCGTGGATTTATTTGGGGCTGCGAAGTACCAACTTCCTGATATTTGGGAAGAGCTTGGATCAGTTGGCTTGGAATCTGGACACGCTTACGGCAAAGCGTTGAGGACTGTGAAGTCATGCGTAGGAAGCACGTGGTGTCGTTATGGAGTTCAAGACTCAGTCAGCTTCGCTGTCCGTGTAGAGAATAGGTACAAGGGTGTTCGCTCTCCTCACAAAATGAAGAGTGCTGTGAGTGGATGCATTAGGGAATGCGCAGAGGCCCAAGGAAAGGACTTTGGGATGATTGCTACAGAGGTACGAACGAAAATCTGTTCTAATACTCAACGATTTATGAAAGATGGATACATGCTGTGCATTTTATTTGTATCACGCCCTTATTGGATCAATCACTAACGGTCTCTCTTTGGACACCATCAGAACGGTTATAACCTTTACTTGGGAGGCAACGGTGGCACCAACCCTGTCCACGCGCAACTCTTTGCCACAAACATCGACGAAGACACTGTTATCAAATACCTCGACCGCTATATTGGTTATTACATTCTAACTGCTGATAGATTGGAGCGTACTGCTCCTTGGCAAGCGAGACTTCCTAACGGAAAGAATGGAGGTGGTCCCATTGAACACCTGAAAGAAGTGATCATTGAAGACTCACTTGGAATTTGCGATGAGCTAGACAGAAGGATGCAACATCTTGTTGACACCTACCATGATGAATGGGCTGAAGTTGTGAAGGATCCTGCACGCAGAGCAAAGTTCAAGCAATTCGTTAACACTGATGAAAATCAGACTCGAGAGGAAATGATCGAATTCGTAGATATGCGTGGGCAACTCCGTCCTGCAAACTGGCCTGCCGACGGACAGCCTCAGACGAACTGGAAACCGGAGGAGGATGTATTCTCCCGCTCGGAGAAGACTTGGAAGTCAGTCGGCAAAGTCAGTGACTTTGCTCCCAATGTTGGTTCTACAGTTTTGTATGGCAAGTCTCAGTTAGCTGTGTTTAACAACCAAAAGCGAGGCGAATGGTATTGCACCCAGAATATGTGCCCACACAAACAAGCTTTTGTCCTTTCACAAGGAATTATCGGAGACGAAAGTGGAACTCCAAAGGTTGCATGTCCCCTGCACAAAAAACAGTTTGCATTGGAAGATGGGCACCAGCTGGACGGGGATCTCTCCCTCATCACCTTTCCTGTGAAAATTGAAGGAGACAATGTTATGGTTGAGCTCCCGTCCGAAGAAGAGGTCAATGCCATTCTTGGAACTCACGGTCTTCGCGTGAAACACACTTCTTCGGGATGTGTCGACATCTCTAACGACCCTCTCGAGAAAGAGATTATGAATGGCGTGACTGGCTCGAAGAACGTGACCTTCGCCAGGACTTAAGATACACTCTTTGGTTGGCGAACTGTGTTTTCCATCACTAAAAGATGTAATTTCGCATTGTAAAGACTACATTTTCATCCTTGCATGCCCTGAAAATTATATGAATGAAACTAAACAGTAGCGCAACTTTGAAGAACATGTGGCAATTATCGTAACTTTGTTTTTATGCCGTTGTCTCAAGAGGAGCTATAGATTTTCATCATGGCCACATGGATAATTCAGGATTTGGCCAAAACAGCCCTTTTCGGATCCAGTATTCAACAACGTCGCCTCCCATATCTGTTGTACCTATCATCTCCAATCCTGAGTTCACGAATGTTTCATTATTCATTTCAGCCGGAACTGGTATTGGAAACTTAATCGGAGCCCTAACGAGAATGGCCCTATCAACAGCACCAACATCTAAAAAAGCACGTGCAGTGACCGGACCTCCTTCCACCATGATGTGATTAAATCCTCGGGATGACAAATCTTTCACGACAAATTCTGGAGATAGATGACGTATCTGGTTGTTGGTTTGTGGTACAGATTCCTTCACACCTACCAATTTCACCGAATCGCTAAAATCCACTGTTATCACATCATCTAATCCTTGCCCTTCACTTTGCAAATGATAAATCAGAGTTTGGAACCCATCTTTTAGAACCGAATAATCTCCTTGCAAAATCTTCAACGAAGGATCTAGAATAACTCTCGTTGGTTGTTTTTGACCTTTTAATAATTCCACTCGGCGCACTGACAACGAGCAATCGTCCCTTTCTACAGTCCCCCTCCCAACAAGAACCGCCGATGATTCTCTACGCAGCCGATGTACCATATCCAAAGATTCAGGGGACGTGAAACGCTCGGACTTTGTTTCCGATAGATCTGCCACTCCCCATACGGGTGATGAGTCAAAGGCCATTTTGAGAGTTACACCCGTTACATCATAGCTATCACCATATCTCTTGTCTGTGTTTTTAGCGGACAAGATTGTTCTAGTCAAAGACGCAACTTTCTCGTCTCTGGTTGTGTGGAAATTACTTATTATTATTGTTTCGAACGCCCGATGTCGACTGTGAAATCGATGAGCTTTTTTCGGGAGATCGAAAGCTGCAGCGAGCAAGGTAGATAACAAAACACAAATTAGTGTGAGGCTTATTCGCTTCCAACTGGCGGAGGATGATGTCATGACACCATTCCGATTCTCGTGGTTGCTAATCCTGTTTGCCAAAAGCATGATAACTAACTGTTATCGTATTATCGTATCTGTCGGTTGTGCGTTTTCGCTCCATCCGTCACCACACCATAAAAAAAATAATATGGGAGATTCCGTCCAATGCATGACATTTTTATGTGATTGATTGATCGATGATTGTGATTTGAAATCTGGTCAAAGAATACAAAAGAACTAATAGGAAGTTTTCAAACCCAAAGATCTCGATCGAAACAATGAGCGAGACTGAATGATGATTTATTTTTTTCTCGCCTCCCTTCTATTCTCGCGCTCGTCCGCACCAAATCTCTTCTATCCACTTTTATTCATGACGAACCCTCTAGTACCAACAATATTTAGTACAATTTATACATAATTGGATACCTTTTTTCAAAGGAGGTTCATCGGCTCCACCCATTCGTTTGAATCCCCCGTTCTACTACGCCACGACAAACAACATGTCTAAAGTAAACACGGCTCCTATCAAATGGGCGCAGAGATCAGACTCTTTGTATATTACGATTGCTCTTCCTGGTGCGTATATGAGTCAAGCGTTTCATGGTTTTATTTCATGGTCGCCAGAAATTTTCACAGTACGAGATGAGGAAGATGACTTATATGATTTTAAGCCCTGCCATCTGCGAAGTCCTTTGGTTCAAAATGCTGTCTTTGTGTAATTTACCGATTCAACATTCAACAATATACACTGTTGGTGTTAATTGTAATTTTATTGTCGTCCATTACACATTTTTGCTCACGTCTCCTGTTTTGTCGATGAAACAGATGTCAAAGAAGAGTCAATCAACCTCGCCGACGAAACGCTGAAATTCACTGGAAAATCAGAGGGAAAGGAATATGAAGTAGACATCGTTTTCTTCAAAGCCGTCGATGCAGAGGGATCGACTTACAAAGTATTGCCCCGATCTGTACAGATGCATGTCATGAAATCGAAGAAAGATGAGAATGAAGAATTCTGGCCACGTCTTTTGAAGGATAAGGCTTTGGAGAAAAATCAGGTATGTGAATTATGAATGGAGATTATCAAACAATGCGAATTTCTGCTGACCTTAGTTGATGATGTTTCAATTTCCCTCGGATGTGCAACAGGTAAAAATTGATTGGGACAGATATGTGGATGAAGATGAGGAGGAAGAGGGATTCGACACATCAGCTGTGAGTTATCGTCCTTGAATATTGATGAATGTTTTATTGCAATATTTCGTTACAATCATCAAAAAAATGTCTCAATGAACCTCATCTTCATTGTGCTTACTGCAACACAGCTCGAGGGTGGAATGGGAATGGGCGGCATGGCAGACATGATGGGAGGAATGGGTGGTGTGAGTTTTGAAAATTGATTTATTCTCTTTTGATGATGAGAAAAACCTTGCTAACTTATTATCATGGGATGTTTGTTTTAGATGGGAGGAGGCATGGGAGGAATGGACATGGATGCATTGATGAAACAAATGGGGGGAATGGGAGGCGGCCTTGGGGGCGATGATGAAGAGCCAGACTCTGATGATGACGACGATATCGAGGATCTTCCTGAACTCGAGGAGGCCTAACTTGCAACGTCACTGGAAACTGGGTGGAGTGATTCGTCTGTATGCAATTCCTCCATGTTCAAACAAATCTCATTGGCCTTGGGAATTAATCATGCAATATACTGTGTGCAAATGTTCCTCATGAAATTAATAATCTAAATCCCTACATTTCGGAGTGGAAATATTCTTACAAAATATTCCGCTTTTGCAAGAGGAAATTTTTTCTATTGCCCTTATGAATAACATCAAATAAAACTTTTCGTACAAAATTGAACGTCTTTTTCAATAGCAACGGTACCTTGCAATAATCAGGCAACCACAATAAATAACTGATTCTCATGCAACTTTGACCTTGATATTAAATCTTCTATGATTTGCAATAGTGCGTGAAATTCCAGTTCAGATATTGACTAAATACTGATGTCCATCTTGTTATCTTCGCTTGATGGCGGGTCACTCTTTTCTCTCTTACTTTTTATCTCCGCCTCCATTCTAGATTTCCTTATGAGGTCTTCAATTTTAGAATCAACAGAATCATAGTGGCTGTACCCAGCTCTTTCAGAAAATAACCGAGTTTTTCCCCTCCCAAAGACTAGCTGATACATAGCATCTCGAATAGAACTTTCAGACACGCTGTCATAGTCACTGTCATAGTCGCTGTCATCTATACTCATTCTGTTGTTGTCAAGATGTTTCGCATTTGATACATTTGAATTTGCCTTGCATTCATTTGTAGAGTTTGCCGGAGAATCGAAAATTGGTAATTGCTGAGGAGACTCGGGGTCCAAAGATTTTGATAAATTTGCTGCTTCGCTTGTGGATGCATGTTTTAGTGAGTATTGCTCGCTTGAATTACGAGGTTGCTGCATTGGATAGGGTAAAGTCGGATTCTTTTCGGGAAAAGAAAAATTACTATGCTCGTTTCGTTCTGCTCCATTTTGACATCGGGCCCCGTGATAAATGTTCCCAGGCGGATCAGGTGGATGAATCCTGAGTGCATCCAGCACCACATCAATTGTTCTTTGGCGTTTATTAGTTGGCTCAAGGACCTCTTCGTTCAGGTTGGATATTGCATCGATGGGTCGCCTCGTGCGGAAAATATTATTGAATGAAGTCGTATCTCCGCTGTGATCATCAGGGGGATCCAAAGGCGGGCGCCTGGCGTTACATTCAAATAGACCTTCCATTTTTCATTTAATCATTTGTTCTTAAGATGATGTTATTTGGATACCTATCAAATGTATCAAGTCAAATGGTTATGTGGCATGCGGCGGCTGATCGTGGTGTCGATGGGAGATTTTTCCCCCTCCACCTGGACAGAATGGCGAAAAACAAAGTATATTTATCTCTTACACTATAAAAGAAATTTATATTTACGAGCTCCGGAAAATTTGACGGAGTTCTGTCGAAAATCCAAGATTTTCCACAAGAAGAGAATCACACAGGTCCGAGCCTGTCCAAGCAAACACCACCCATGGAAAATTTGCAAACCTTCTCATCCCTTCCTCCGACCCAATTCAGGCTAAAACTTCCTTACGATTAGGACTAGGTTTCTTCCCACTTTATCCTAAGACTTCCGTTACGAAATAATCCTTCTCTTAGTATGTAGGTGTAATCAATAAAGTAATTGAAAAATGATACTCAAAGCAATCCTTGACGCGCTAGATCCTCATACTGAGCCCGATTTAACACATTTCCATGTGAATCTTCGTATTCCTCTTCCTCGTCCCCATCAAACCGATTTCCCTCAAGTTCCCTTTTCAATCTGTTCCATAATTCCTGAGCATCCTCGATTTTCGTAACACCATGGAAATGCTTTGTGTTCGGTATTCCCAAACATCGCATTCCATAAGCATGACGAGATTCCGTAAAATGTTTTTCAAAATTACGCCTTCCTCGATAAGACTCGTTGCCACAAATTTCACACGGATAAAAGTGATTCAACCCATGAAGCTTAAATAGCCAATAAGGGATGGGCTTACCATCCCAACCAAGAGGCACATTTTTAGGATTGTAAATGGGAGCATCATCATCGTCCTCGTCGTCTCCTTCATCAGCACTGTCACTACCACCTTCTCCTTCACGTGATTTTTTGACCAAATTTGCATTGGTGTCGTCAATGCCTGCGCCGTTGATGTCTTCATCAACTTCTTGATCGCGCTCATTGTCAGTTTGGGTAGTCCGACGCTCTACACGGCGTCGCGTTCCTTCAAGGGTTGGTCTGAGTTGATCTAGAAGGGCAGACACAATTGTTTCTCGCCGTGCAATGTCCACTCGACGATCCGCAATAACATCCAATGAATTGTTCCTGTCAACAACTTCTTTTCCAGCAGTAGCATCAGATTTGGGCTTTGGACCACCGCCCTTCTTCTTTGCAAAAATCTTTGAAGGGAGCTTATCCAGTGGCGTGTCTTTGGTCAAAAACAATCTGGCAGCCCTATCAGACACAGTGCCACCACATTTCAGGCCAAGACGTGCAAGTTCTGACTTGAGCTCGTCTCCGCTAACATCTTTCTCTAGATCTGAGGCTGTGGCGTATTTTTTAAGGTCAATTCCAGTAGAAACATAAGTTTTGTCTGTACCATTTTCCTCTGAAATAAAGTTCGATTCCGCTGATGCAACCATCAATGCCTCTGCCATTCGACATTCCCATCCTTCAACGCCGCCTTTCTCTCCCCACTCCTTTTCAAATGCAGAAACGGCGGGATTGATCACCTCTTTCTTCGCATCCAAAAAGGGTGAGGTCCTCTTCAAAAATCCAACGAGATAAGTTTCCATTTGACGCAAGAATCGAGCGTATTTACGACGATCCCTCAGTTTCGAAGATTCTGCAATGGAAGTATTTAAGCCTTTCGAGAGAAAAGTCAAAAAATCGAGGTACGTTATCACGGCAAAAGTCGCAGATGCCCCGATTTTATCAGGTGCATCTCCATTAGCATTTTTGTGAGCGAAGGCAAAGGCATGTCGCATATTACGGACTTCTTCCTCGTATATTGGCACCAAATCGAGATATTTACCAAACATCTCTTCTGGTGTGAAAACTTCTCCCGATCGGACTGATGAAGTCTCTGTAGCGACGAGAGAAGCTAGGTCATACCCATCTGCCGAGGGGTGACCGTGTTTGCGCTTTTGACCGGATAATTGCATCGGGACAGCTCCAGCTCCTCCGGATCCTTCAACACCAAGAATACCAGTTTCCGCAGCCAAAGAACTATCAACGATATTTTGAGAGTGGTATTCTTTCACTTGTTTAATCTTTTCATAGAAGGAACTCAACAGCGAAGCACACCCACTAGCATTGGTTCCATTCCCCACCCCTCGTATTTCTTTCACTTCCTTCCGTGCCGCTTCCAGCCCATTCACATACGCTGAACTCTCTTTCTCTAATAACTCGTTCAACTCAGCCTCCCTCTGCAGAGTCGATTTCAAAGCCACAGTCCTACAAGCAACAGCCAATTGTCCCCGATTCAAACAATATTCCTCATCTTCATGAGCTTTTGACTTGGCCAACTCGGATTGAATCATGGCCGCAGTAATCGTCCCACGTGCCGTGAGAATCCCATCCGTGGCATCTGTCGTGATCGCATCATCCACCTCACCCCCCACCACATTCAAAGTCCTGGCATTTCTCACGAGAGAAGCCCACGCATCGCGCACACCGCCCGGCAAAGACCTAGGATAGAGCGGATCTTGCATAGCCAAAGCATCAGTTTTGCCTCCAACCGATGGAGCAGCCGCCCCTTCCCCCAAGGTAGATGAATCTCTCGAAGCTCCCAATGGATAAGTCAGGAGGGACGAAGCAAAAAGAGCACATGCCTCTTTTTCGGCGTGGAGGGAACGGAGACGTTCCAGCGTCGTGCACGCGGATTGGACGCGAGGTGTCGGAATTGGTTCGGACGGGAGCTCGACGATTGTAGGTTGAATTATTGTTCGTGCCGGTGATTGTTGTATTTGTGGCTGTGGGGGCGGCGGAGGTGGGGGTGGCGCTTGTTGTTCGTTTGAGTGATCTTCTCCTTGGGTTGCCGGCGGTGGTGGGGGTGGGGGCGGAGGAGGAGGAGGTGGTGGAGGAGGAGGAGGTGGTGGTGGAGGTGGTGGTGGTGGTGGAAACGACATCATCGCTCCTTCTATTTTCCCACCTTGCTTCCAGCTCTAAAACATTTTCATGATTATTATTGGAGGCTGAAATTGGCGAATGATTGTTGTGATTTTAAGCGATTTTACCTATTATTTATTTTTTAAATACCACTCCATGGGTCGGCCAGACTGGCGCGTCGAGCGACAAGGTGCGCCAGCGACAGAGTCCTACTCTCGCGAGAATACACTCTTTACAATACCGAAATCGAACGACGTAATAATTATCGCTGTACCGTACCATGGTACAGTACATATCATATTTTTGGCCAACATTATGTTTTTGTTCCATATCAAAAAAAAAACAAATTCCATGAACCCGAGACCCTCGCCTCTGCAATGATTAAGGGCGGAAAGTTCTACAGCGACGACGAAATCAGCATCGAGGAGATCACAGGCCCCTCTTTCCATGTGAAAATGGTGCCGCGACCGAATCGTCGTGAACAAGCCGGCTCTGAAAAGAGGCCGCCGTTCCGAGCAAAAGAATCATCGAAGCATTCAGACAATTCACCTTCTTTTCGTGGCGTAGGCTACGGTAACAGTGGCGGTGGTAACAACAATAGTAAAGACATCAACAACATCGAAAGAAGAGGGAGGAGAAGAAGCTCGAGTGGAGTTAGCAGCAGAAACATGTCGAGCAGCAGCAATAGCAGCAGCAGCAACATGTCGAGCAGCAGCAGCAGCAGTAGCAATAGCAGCGTTTTGAAAACCCCTCGACCAAGCTTTGGCGAAGATGACGATTCAAGAAGCGAAACTGCGTCAGACGAAGTTACAAAAAGAAAACTTTTGACACGCAAACCTATAAATCTTAGAACCAACTCGAAGGGGGAAAGCCCTAATGATGATAATCTCCTCGAATGCGGTAAGTGTTCCTTTGCGAAAATAAGTATTCTCGGTATTTTGTTTTTCGCGGGTTCACAGGTCTACTGTATTTTTCCCCTAAAGCAAACAAAATTGAAATTGGTGAAGAAATCGATTCCCCATCGCAATTGAAGTGGTACATAATCCGCTCGCGAGATGGAGGACCGAACAAAGTAAAACTCTGTCCATGTAGAGTCTTGAGCAGTGATGAAGCACGCCAGTATTTACGGAAGCAAAGAGGAGGCAGAGAAGGATTGGGGAGACATCAGAGTGTGATTCAGTGCTTCTCTTTTCCAAACATATCGGCTTGGAACTATTTGGTAGTTCAGGAACACCTTTTGATTCCATTTGAACAAAAAATTAATGGTGTCGAAGTACTGAACGAAGAGATTATAGATCGTTATTTACGGCAGCTAAAAACTGAAGGAAAGAGTAACCACCATTCGGAGGCGGAACGAACTTTCTTAAAACGCGTTTATGACCATGCCGTGAAATCAGAAACTGACTATAATGCCCAAAAGTTGAAAGAGCTCCGCGAATACCATGATGATAATTCTAGTGGACCTTATATGAAAAATGAGAAACAACTTATTGGATTAGGTGTTTTGGAACAGTCGAACTCAGAAAAGGATTTCGATGAGAGTGACATTGATATGGAGGAGCTTGAAGTGCCTTATACTCAAGCAATTACTTTTGACCCTGACGACTTTCCCAAAATCACCGAGACTTGCAACGAGCCTTTACGAGTCGGAGACGAGGTAGAATACTACTGTCCAATGTTTGTTGCCGGTGATAAGCGCGGCTTACGGCAAGCATTTGTACTTTCCATTGACCCCAAAGACGACATTCCTCTCGTATTGTCAAATGGCGAATGTCTCCCAACTGATATTAAAGTGAAGCGTGTTAAAGTCATGTCTGATGGGCAACTGATCGAACATCCGGGGGTATTTCGACCGATCAGAAAGTTCAGATTAATCAAATCAAATGGAAAAACGAATTCAAACGCAGCCGCCGGCGTGATGAAGGAAGCCGCTAGGTTCGGAGACATAATGCATCGTAACGTGACGAAAATGAGAACTGTTGCTGAAGCGGAGGGATTTGCACCAATGGACTTGCTTGTCAATATTAAAGGATCGAAGGTACGGCCACCTCCATCGCCGGGCAAGGCGAATCTTCCGATAAAGCAACCAAGCGTAACGACTAAAAAGATAGATCTCTCAAGTTCGTCTACTTCATGGTCCGAAAGCAGCATTGATGATATCACCGGACTCTCAGATCGAAAACGAAACATCGTCACACTAACAACAAACATCATTTCAATAACCGGAACGAGCGACTCTAATCCCCGCCCGAATAAAAGCAAATCAAGTCTGAAATCCCACAAAAGAACCTCTTTTTCATCTACCGATAGCAGCATAAACTTGGTACAAACACGAAACCTGGCTAACAAGTCATTACCCATCACTGACTATGATGAAGTGGGAAGAAGAAATAACACTCTAGTGCTATCCGGGAAATACAACACCTCTGTTTCATCCGATGATGATAGTGCAAAAAGCAACAGTTTTCCCGAAGTCAACCGTTGCGCACGAAGTCCAAGCAAAACTCAACGCAACAACTTGAATCCTGCCAAAAGAGCTCCAAAAAATGTTTGTTCTCTTCGAAGAATAAGTAGCCACAATAACAAGAAGACACAACACAATCAGGATGGAAGTAAATCATCCAACCAACACAAAGGCAAGAATACGAACAGATTCGAAGTCGGCGAAAATAGAAAACCTCGCAGTGAGGACCATCGTGGAGGGATGGCTTCAGAATCATCAACATCCACATTATGTAATTTTGATCAACACGGACAGAGTGAAAGGAAACTATCCATATCATCAGATTCGCAGTCATCCATATCTTCACATAATCTTCTTGCGTCGCCTTTCAGAAGGAAGAAGCCGAAAATCGAGCGAAGTATTGGGCCCAATAGCAGTTTATCTTCCACGATATCTACTGTACTTTTCCACACTTTTGTTTCGGATAATGGTAACAATAAGAAGGAAAAAGGGAAACCCCATACGCGGCGACAGGAATTAAGCGATGTCCCGTCATCGGACGAAGACCGCGTAAAACGAATCAATTTCTCGACTGTAAAAGGGAATAGATTGGATTCATTTAATATATCTGAATCAAAACACGATGAGGCGCAAGAAGTCGCGTCAATGAGAGCTCAGAATCGTACTAAAAATCCTACTTCAAAAATTTCTCAACAGCTAAAACGAAGACGAGATGGAAAAGAAAGTAAAACAGCAAGGATGCGGTCAACCGGCAATAAAGTTCCAGTTTTGTCGACCGTGAAGCTCAACAAGGGAAGACGGGAATTGGTCGATATATCTTCATCCGATGGAGAGAATAAACACAGCAGCCAAGGTAAAAGGAAAAGTGCGGATTCATTTTCTAGAAATGAATCCAATAGTGGCAGTGTGAATGATTTCAAATCAGAGAGTGTTGCACGTGGCAAAACTCCATCTTCTTCAAAAAATTTTCAAGATTCAATGGGACGAAAAGATAGAGAGTCCGCAAGTGGTGGATGGATGCAAAACAGGGGGGGATGGGAAAGATCAAAAAACGATCTTAGCATGTTTTCACTTACAATATCCCGAAAGAAGTAGTTTTCCTGTAACTTGGACTACCAGCGAAGTCGATGATTCGACTATGGAAGTTACAATCATATGGTGCAGAATTTACACTTCGAAAAACCGAATTTCTCAACATCTTTTTGTAAACCCAAACTCTACACCCTCAATTTAAACTTTACCTGTGTTACTAGTTATCCTAAATAATTTGGTTTTCCTAAATTTTGGTTGAATCAACTCATTTCAACACCATTAACTAACTTCTTATCAATCCCGTTTGCTTGTTGAATCCCATGTTCAAGTGGGCTCGGCGCAGACTCATAGAGAACAATTCCCGCCACAATGAGAAGGAACGATGCATAGTAAGAGATTGAAGGCAAGATTCCTTCTTCCACAACGGAAAATATGGTTGCCCAGAGGTCACTCGTCAAGAGAGATAAACTAAGCAACGCCGCTTCCGATATAGAAAGAAACTGCACTTCTCCAACCACGTTCATAAATTGAAAGATGACATAAACACCCAAAAACACAAGCCTCGTAGATAATTCGCAAGGTTCATTCCCAATGTTTCTGAATAGCGTCGCCACACCTTCCCTTTCAAACATCAGCAGTTGAAAAAGCGAAATGCCTACACCGAAAAAGCCCTTCATGAAAAAGAGCTCATCCACCCCGCCATAATGCTTGATCACCATTTCTGATAGCACATCTTCCAAGCCCAATAAGATTGCACCACAGATAGCCATCATATCACCCATTATGTGACGTTCGACATCTTCTTTGTTTCCTATTTTGTTGTCCTTGATATCGGAAAGAGTGTTAATCAAGATCCCAGCAACACAAACGAAGCCACCCAATAAATGCATGAATTGATATTCTCTTCCCAGCAATACCTTGGTAAATACCAGTGCACTTGGAATCGCCAGTGCCATGACAAGATAAATGAATGTGAAGGATGTGTATCGAAAGGATACAAAAATAAGATAATACGCCTCCACCCCCACAAGTCCAACAAAGAAATAAAGCAACAATGGACCATGGACGGTTTGTAGTCCCCAGCAAAAGCGACGAGGTTGCCTAGACTTCAGTCGTTCAAATGACATAGCATTCTGACCTTGAATATCCAAAGTGAAAGTATCGCTTTCAATCTGTTTTTCGTCAGTTACAGCAGTGGAATTTTTCCGAAGATGCAATACTTGTTGCTCCCATTGCACGCTTCCTCTCCCGCTGGAAAAACTTTCTTCATCCTCTTCTACCTCCTTTTCGGTGTCAACCTTTCTTTTATGGCAGCATCCTATGCACCATCCCTTGAGTTTTCGTCCGCCAAATATCATCATCAGAAACATAACTAGTGCAGTCTGCGTTAGTGGCACACTTACTTTGCAGGTTCCAGTTAATTCTTCACTGGCTGCACCGGCAGATGCCAAGAAAAACGATAACAATTGACCAAAGACCAATATCATCCAATGAGGAGTTGTGTGATGAATCGCATTCGCGATAGCAGATGAAGCAGCTGACGCAATAGATCCTTCCCCAAAAGAAAAAACAGAATAATCGCTTGACGCATTGCCGCGAGCACTGCTGTCTACACAATTGTAGCTCATCTGATTGTCATTAGATTTGGAATGTAATTTGTCGAGGGTTGTTCCAAGGGGAGACGGACTGTGGAGGGCGTCATGAAGAGGGCCGACGTCGGCTCGGGAGGATGATGTGGTCATGACATGAACAGCCACCAAGAGGTCTTGCTGATATGGGACTCTAATCTTCTCCACCTGTGCTTGCTTTGGAGAAGGAAAATAATGTTACCAGATTTCACGTGTCCTTTTTTTGTTAGTTTACTTTTCACCAAACGTAATATATTTTTTGGATACCATCTTTCTACTCCGAGTCCTTCCACCCACGGTCGCCGACAAGGAAGAGTGTATTGTAAGTTTCTCAGACTCGAAGCCATTTTCTCGCAAAACGTACTAAAAAGTACGATAGAGGGTACAAAAAATAATTTTAAGAAACTGCTAAATGTCATCCATGATTTAACCCATTTACGTAAATCGCGTCTTCGATAGGACGAGTTTTGAAAACAGTCAAAAGACTAGTCCTCTCGAGGACGCGTTTTTGATCTTCAATAAATCACATGCGTCACTCACCCCATCACCTGATTCCAGGAAAAACTTAATATGACAAAATAAACCATTATCTAGGACTTGTGATTTTGTCAAGTACTTTTGACATCAACACTTTTTTGGTGAGGTCATCAAATGTGAGATAATGGGTTTGACAATTTCCAAACAACTCGTCCTCTAGAGGACAACTTTTCGCTATTTGGAGATGAATCAAAAGATGATTGTCTTCAAGATGAGTTTTGTGAAAAATGACATTTTTGTTTTTATGGATTAACTTACTACAAAAGTTTTCTATTAATATGAATTGCAGTATTTCAATATTTCTTGAATTTTGAGTAAAAAATTCATTGGATTAATTAAAAAAGGTACGAGGGGTTCTAGTGTGGATTTTTATTACTAAATAATAAAGTTTCAACCAATAGATATTATTAATTTGTACATTTGCTACTTTAGAGAATAGATCATACAATTAGAACCCATATATGGGTTCTTTTTGTCAGAACATAAAAAATAGAACCCAGATACTGATTCTATATTTAAGATAATGAAAAAGTGTTATTGATTTATGTACATTCCAATGAATAGCATCGAAAATATGATGTTATGGTTAGAGCATAACATAATTTATTGAATTAATTTAGATCATACTCTAACAATTAGAACCCAGACATGGGTTCTCAAGAGAACATAAAATAAAGTCTTAAAAATAGAATTTTCAAATTTCAAAACAAAAATACACCACCAATTATTGAAATCACTAAAATGGGTTCTATAGAACCTAAAAACACAATTTTGGATACTATTCTGACAAAATTGCTCATAGAAACCAAGGGTTCTGAAACTTAGAACTTTGTTTAGAGTCAAAACTAAATATACCCAAGAAAGGCAATAGATGAAAACAAGCAGCAAAAACTTCCATAGTCTCATATATTTTTATTGGATGTATCATTTTATATAACATATAAAAAGTATAAAAATGGCTAACCAGTCACTAGATCAAGACAAGTAGTTTCCCATCAAAAAAGTGAAATCAAAGTTTCTCAATTCAATACTACAGGTGACATGCTTGCTAGTCGACTCTAATTAAAATCAAAAACTATAGTTCTCTTCTACTTCTTAATACTTTCTGGATATATGGGTTGGGGGTCCAATATAATTTGAAACAGTATCTTGCACATTTTGCATCATAGTGACAAATACTCCAATTGCAACAAATTTATTTTCAGAATCATTTGATAAAAATTGGTACACACCTCAATCTTGAATACCAAAGAAAGAGTCATATTATGAATGATGGGCTTAGTTGAGTTGATTTAGATCGTTTTTAATTGGATTTGAGAGAGCATGTTCCAATATTGTATTTATGTGGTTTATTTCTCACAAAAAACATTTTGTAATTATTGACATAAATCCAACCATCCACGGTGATCTTAGTGTGGACAAGGCTCTAAAGACCACAGAGTTTCCACACCATTGAGAATTCATCTCTACAAGAAAGTGTTAGGACCAGGGTTTGAGAGGGAGTTGTCAGAATGACTCCCTAGAATGACTCCTTATCCTTATTTTGTAAAAATGACCCCCAAAATAATGATCTTTTTTTCTGTTGAAACAATGAGTATGGAAAATAGTAATCTTGTTGGTATCCTGCTGGACAAATAAGGACTGCTCACACATACAAAATAATGAGTGATTAAAATATTCAGTTTATTTATTATCAAACATATACAATTTTGTTCTCAGTAAAGTGTTTTTTCAAAATTTTTATGATAAAACCCATAGGCAAAAGTATATTTTCTAGCCAACATTTGGAAGTTCACTACACTATTTGAGAATAAACTTTTTCATTTTTCTAAGATTTTACACTCAGTTTTTGTTGTGCCTTCTTTTACCATATCCAAACATTACATTTCTCAATGATACATGCCTATGGACCCTTCAACAAGTTAAGGATGGTTTGTGTCAACATTTCATTGACCATTCCAACTAAGATGGGGAAGCTGCTGGATAGTTGGCAAATTGTATCCTTTGGATTTTCTTGGGGGTGGTGCTCTCAGTGACAAGAGAATCATGCTGATCATCTGCAACCATATGTGGCATTGATTTCACAGTTGTACAGGCACTTGAACCATAGGAGATTTAGCGCAAGGGGCAATGTTGAATATTCCTGCTTTTTGGAAGAGAGGGTAACAGGCTCAGTTTCCCTTTTCATCCCTAAGAGTCATCATCAATGGGCATAGCCATGGTCTGAATTCTAAGACTGAAAAGAATGGGACCTTGATTAGTCACAAGGATTGTCATGGTAACTTTGGTCCTTGTATTCACAAGAAGCTGGCTTGTGGTTGCAGTCTCTATAATCATGATAAACACAAGATCAATTTCTTGAGCCAAAGTAACAACAATCACATCTGTTACAGTCTTTTTCATGGTATTGAGAGGCT
>JALLPE010000285.1:0-19451 GCA_036940025.1 Conticribra weissflogii
TTGATGCCCATTGCTTCCTGAGCACTTAACCACACTCTTGGTGGTTGAAAGGGTGGTGGTGTAAAAATCAATGGGGATGACATGTTCATTGTCATCCTGACTAGGCCCTCCGGGACCATTGTTGAATAGTGAAGTCTTTTTCCTTTCTCCATTAAATTTGTTCCCAGGAACTGCACTGTTGTGAATATTGATGTTGTTTGTTGCATTCCTGTCCTGAGTCACATTCATTGTCTTCGTCATCGCCAATGTACCCTTGTTGCATATTCCTGTCCTCGGACCACTGCAACTGTGATTACGGCTGTGGATCCGGCTCCTAGCAAGGCACCCTGTCCAAAAAATTTGTGCATGTGGATGATATCAATGACGACAATGATAACACTCAATTAGAAGGATCATGCATGACTGCATCAATGTCCACCAATTTATTGTTTCTATAAGGATGGTGGTTGTTGTTGTTGTTGTTGTTTCCAATGCTGTAGCCATTGTAAGCATCAAGACATGGATAATATCCTTGTGTTTCCTAGTGAATCAAAAGAGTATTGGTATGTTTTTCTTAGTATACCATCAAGGTAGATACTTTGTATTTTGTAAATTAATTAGGCAAAAACTCAAAGTTGTACAAAGAATCAATTATAAAAACATTTAATTTTTGTAGTTTTACTTTTCTAGCTCAAAGGTAATCATTGCGATTAGCAGTACCATTGAATCATACCAAATATATACTTATGCAAAATTGAAAAAAGTGTAAATACCATCTGAAAAATGGAGGTATTCTCTCTACCAAAGTAGCTGTGCGAGAAGAAAATGACTTGCAAACTTTCTACCTCTTTTTACTAACAATGTCACACAAAAAATAGTGACTGAGTATAAAGATATCTTCAGACAATCAAGCTACAAAAACTGACTAAAATACACACTCCATGCCATTGCAACTTTTTTCCATTCAATTAAGGACAATAGGTAAGTAAAACCTTGACAATAAATAACACCGGAACAAATATCAGCTTCGTTTATTCCAGAAGTAACAGCAAGGTAAGTGCTGGATTTAGGGTTGGGGTTACAATGTGTTTCTGTTGCCAAAAGGGATTCTAGAGCACTCTATGTATTGTGAGCTCAGGCAAATACACATGACTACTATTAGTAACATTCCTTTGGAAACTTTTGAATTAACATACCAAAAATTATGGAAGTAGAATTAAACAAAGTCCTAAGTACAATTGATCTGTATCATTGATTGTTGTTGTTGCTTGAGATTTTGATAAATTTTGTTCAACTTTTAGTCAAAACAAAACACAACTGCATATTGTGGAGATGTTTGTTCACACAGAGGTTGTTTTTTCGGATATATCATGTAAAAATGGTGAATTATTGTAATATATTGCAATAATTACAAATTCATCAATCCATCCGGAGGGTCGATGTTTGTGACCTTCTTTTGGGTTAATTGTGACAAAATTGGGGGAAGTATCCCCTAGAAGTTCGCACGACCGCAGCTTAAAAGATGTCGAGATAGTAGAGTACAATGTATCGTCAAGTTATCAAATTGACCATTTACAATTTTTTTGAGGTTGCGGGCTGGGTAATTGGACCGTGCATCAATTTTTTTCAAAGCAATTTTGTTCGTCGAGATTCAATACTTCTAGTTCAATCCTTCACGATGATTTAACGGTATACGTTGATACCTCCTCTTCCGTAAGTTCAAGACATCAGACTGTGATTTAATAATTGGTACTAGAGAACAATACAAAATCACATGATATTAATGGAACACTCTAGAATACCATAGTTAATTGCTTCTGTTGAAAACTGTGTAAGCATGATACTATGAGATCATTGAAGTGCCGTACATGCTCGTTAGGAAGAGAAATAATTCATACTTTTTATCACAGCTTACGTACAAAAATCAGTACTTCCATGAAACACTTGGCATTATTTTTTGTATAAAGCAGGTTCTATTAAATATTTTTTACAACGCATCAAGTATAAAATATCTTAGTTTTTGGAATTTTATCATTTAGAATTCTATTACATACTTCGATTACATACCATGATAGGTAGTAGATAGACCAACAAGCGCTGTGGCTTTTTAGCAACACGAATCCTCGACTAGCAATAAAATGTATGATGATAATAATATATCCAAAACATTGGTTAGGTTCCGCGAAATACTCCAAACCAAAATACACAAATGAAATTCCAAGCAAGATTTCGTTCACTCTCTATCCTTTATTCTTCTCTACCATACTAATCTTTTAGTATGGTATCGTACTCAATCTCTAGAAAAAAGATTCGTTCCCAACGGACGACACTTAAAACAAAATCATCAATAATTACCACTATACTACCTTACAGCATGACGTTTAGTAGAAGCGAACTAATACAAAATATTCAATGTTCCTACGTTGAAACCCATCAAGGTGGTTACTTTGCAAAATTTACTTTGTTCGAGTATGATACAAGCCAGTCCCTTTGTTCCACATATTATCTGTCGTTTGGTATGGTCCAATAAATCAGAAAAACAATAAAAAAGCATATATAATACTTTCCAACCAACGCGACCTACCTCGACCCTGTCAATACAACTTATCGATATAATTATAATAATATATATATTACTTTACTATCATCTCAATAATATCGAAACGATGGACTCCACTTCATCGCCGTCACTTAGCGCAACCTCAGCTACGAAAAACGACATGTCGGTCGAGGCGTCGAAGTCCCCTAGTGCCACAGACACTTTTCCAACCAGTGAGTGTTCAGTGTTTGTGTCCTTGATGAATGCTTGATTGTCGAGGGAAGATACATTTTACGTGCTTGTGCTTCCCCCGATGAAAAAATCAAGTCAAAATCCGACTCATCCTATTCATCGGCTCTGCCTGCTTTTCATCCATTCCATTCGACAGAGACCCACCACCTGATTGCGTACCTCGACAAGCACCACCCCGAAATCGCGTCGTTTTCTGCAGACGGCTCCACGTTCGAAGTGTACGACCAGGCGACCTTTTCTCAGCAGTACCTCCCCCAGTACTTCAAGCACTCCAACTGGGGCTCGTTCGTCCGCCAGCTCAACCTCTACGGCTTCTCCTCGTCGAGATCGAGGGACAATGCGGATGTTCAGGTTTGGCGGCACGACTATTTCCATCGCGATAAAAAGGAGGCCGTTGGAAAAATCAAGAGGTCCAAAAGAAACAAGAATTCTTCCAGTCAGAGCCAAGGCAACAATCCCGACAATGGCAACGGTGTCAACGTCAGCGAAAGTCACACAAGCAGCGGCCGCAATGACTTCGCCGGCGCCAGCACTGCAGGGGACATCAGCGAAAGTCCTCCCCCAGACCAAGGCAGTGAAAGTCAGAATCATCGTGGCAGCGACTCGCCAGCATTGTCGGAGGGGGGATCTTCGAGCAATCACTCCGACGGGCACGGTTTCAAAATTTCTCCATCCGATCATGACTGGCTGGATGCAGAATTCAAGTATCTGAAGCAGCAAAATCAACTCTTGGAGCAAAAATTGGATCTGCTACTCAAGGTCACATTCGACAGATCGAATGCAAACGCGTTGGACTCGGGGACAGGTGGTGGGTCGCGGGAAGCAGTTCGAAAGAGGAGGAAGGTGTCTGCGGTGGAAACCCACCAAAGTTGTCCCCCTACCTTCCCCTCCCTCGGAAATTCCAACATGGACCGCCCGCCACGTTTTCATCGAAACTTGCAGCAATCCTCCTATCAACAGGAGATTGAACCCGTTCCATTATTCAACACCAACCCCAACCCCTCGTTTGCCCAGCAACAACGCACTTTCTGTCCCAACCCCCCTTTCCCCGGCCGGCCCTCTTCCAAGCCCGGCACCGGAGCCAAAAAAGCCGAAGACCAGGACTTCCTAGCGCTCATCGATAACGTCCTTCACGAAGATCAAGGTTCTGCAACGGAAGGCGGCAAATCCTTGGATGATTGCGACTCGTCCATGAACGGCCCAAGCATACCCTCGATTGATTGCATGAGTGCTGTATCTGGGAATGGCGATGTCGGTGTCCCCATTGTGCCAGAACTATATCAGGGTTTCGGTTTCGGGGACGGAAACTCTGGGCTCCATCGCCAGAGCAACAATGGGAATACTACCAATCGGTCTTTTATTCGTCACGCACCCGAAGCTCCGCAATGGATCCCTCGATCTCTCTACAACATGGTGAAACTTGGAGGACCGGATCCCATCCCTGCTGGAGTACATATCGTGGACCCGGATGAAGAACAAGGAGATGTTGTCAACTCCAACGACAACGATAACGAAAACCATCACGCCTGCGATGCTCGAGTCGATCACGTCCCTGGCGAAGTCACCATAGTTTCTGCCCACCTGGTGCACGACCATCCAGACATGCACCTGAGCGAAGGAGCGATATTTTCTTCCCAAGTTCGTAGCCAACAACGTCAAGGGCGATTCGACAAACATCGAAAAACCTTGATCCTTGGAATTGTAGGAGCCGTAGCTTGTGCAGCGTTCATTTCTATACCAATCGTGATGTTAGATCGAGATAACGATATGCACGATAATATTCAGGACAACTTGGATTCCCTCTTCGAATCTAAGGACGGGGAGCGAGATTCCGAAGGGAGTGACGATTCCTTACGGGATGCCATCAAATCTTTGGAAAGTCATGGTTCAACAAGCGATGTCGACGGGAGCCAACTTAGCAATGAGAGCGTTTCTATTACCAAGAACAGAAGTGGTGCAAACAACATCAAGAACGGGTCGATTGTCGCCGAGAATGGAAGCAGAAGCAGCAGCCTGGGGATAGGCAGAGATGGTCAGATGGGAGAGTCCCAATGGAATGACAGTTCAAGTGGGGACGGCGACCATGACGATCTTAACAATCGCTACTTCTCTCCATCCGATTCACCATTTCTTAGTCTCGACGAAGTACAAGAAATAGTTCAAGAAGGCGAAACAACGGTCGTAGGCTACACGCATGACAACATCGACGTCAACGTAGATCCCATTGAGACACAATATAACTTCACTGAATCGCCCCGAGTGCCCCGTTCATTTGATGATGCCAACCAAGATGTCTGGAAAGTAGGGCATCATGGCAGTTTGTTCACAGACAGAGGGAGAAGTTATGTGGCGTCGATTGGGGAAGTGGTTGTTAGTATTGGAAAAGAGCAGTATTTTTGTACCCAAAGCCACAGTGGAAGGTTCATTTGATAGCTTTTTGTTTCATTTTTGTTTAGTCCTTCTTAATATCCTAGACATGGCATAAAAACAAGGAATCATAAGAAATATTAAAACTAACCATGTATCGTCAATGAATCCTCACTTCAATTTTGATCTTGAGAAATCTATTTTTAGGGATGGCGTTCCAAAAATTACTGCGTGTGGAAGTATTATTGTAGTATGGGAACAAGAGGGGGTGCAAATCTTGAAACTCCGTGCAATTGTGGGAGAGCAAGAATGCTCTCGAATTCATGTGTGATTTGAGGCTGAGTTGTGTAATGAATGTTGGTGGCTACTAAAAGAAGAAAGTGTCCCAACTTGTCTATAGGTTGGCTGCTTGATATCGCTTAGGTTCAATCTGTTTTTTCGACAACGTGAGTTGTTTAGCTGGACTACTAGATGTCACAAACAAAATATCTAACAGAAGACAGAGGTTCAGAAGTCTCAAGTTTTGAAAAGCAGAACAGATTTCTTAGTTAAATGTAGAATTATTATATGTCATGATGAAATTCTACAACAGAGGTATTCCTTTAGAAACTCCATGTTGCGATGTCATTTGCAATGCACCACGTAGAAGTGTGCATGGAAAAATAATGTGTGCTTACACCAAACAGGTTGCTCCTATATATGAGAAGTTCATTCTGCACCTTTTCCTGATGATTGAGCTAAAAATAAAATATTGTTAGAGTACAAAGTCCCACTGTATTCCAACAAGTCAGAAAAGCATGTCAAATGTTGACAGTGTAACCATGAATTTCAATCAAAGTTCATTGTTCCATTAATTTCTAGCTTGATCATGTCTGGGTTATCCAAAAGTGGAATCATTTCTGCAAGAATTGTGCTAAGTACAGATAATTTTATTATGTGGTTTCATGGTTCACATTATCTACTTCATGTTTTATTCTTGGTTATGGTGAATCTTGATATTTTGTTGTGTTAAAGGGAAAGCAATATATAAAAGGAACAAATGGTGGCTATCTGCAGGGGACCTGGTGCTGAATTATGATGTATTTCTCTGAGGATCATATCAATGTAAGACCTTGCCCACCAAAGAAGGCATGATAGAGTGAAAAACAAAAAGTCTGTCACACTCTCTGTAATTAAAGATTATGCTTAACGATTGTTGATCAAATCACCTGGGCAATTAATACTTGGAGGTCACCATTTACCATCTAAATCTATAAGCATGTCCAATACACATAAACAAGCAATAACATCATTGTTACCATGAATCCTTTTAGGACTTTCAAGCTTCCAAATGAAATGTAAAATAAATTAAAGTGTTTCCAACTTTCTGTGCACATGCATTGTTGGAGAGAGCTTACTTTCCAGTGAATTCAAAGGACCTAGAGTCAGCACGTTGTCACTGATGAAAATCTGCCACCTGGGAACAATAGCAAAAATAAAGTCAAACTAATGGTGAATTATATTTCACAGAGTGCTCTTTAACATTCCAATCACATTATGAAAAAATCTGAGTTGCATCTCTCTTGAAGGAAGCAAGTATTGACAATGCTTCACGCTTCCAGGAAATGAATCATATCAAGGAACCAAGGCCAAAGTCTATGTGAATAGTCAAACTTTGATTCCCACCCTTTCTCCTGAACTAACTTGGTGAATTTGGTTGCTACAAGTTTTCTACAGGCTTTTGTGTGCATGTTACAAATGCGTGGAATTTTTTACAATGTATACATAGGAAAATTTCTTCCAAAAACCCATCATTGAGATTTTTGATTTTTACTTTGTTGTTCAAAAGTGTCACTGCCATAGTCACTGCTGTCCAGAGGGCATATCAAATTGTTACATGATGATGTCAATGCAAAAACATGATATGGTAATTAATTCATTAATTTTGATTTAAAATTAATGTTTCATCACTGTGTTGCTGCTATGTGTTGTTTGGTTGGTTGTTAGGTTTTGTATTTCAACAATAAGGATTTGAAGACATGGAATTACTTTAAATGAGATCACATCATTGTCAGGTGTTCCTGTGATCTGTTGTTAAATAAGTAGCAAAAAATCTTACAAAGAAGCCCTCTGGATGTTCTTCACTGGAAAATATAATTATGAAAAGGGCAAATTAGACTGGGATGGAACACATCTATGGACTTACGTGTTTTTAATTTGCAATTTCAGCAAGTTGCGATTTGCCGTCAATTGCCACAAGAGAGATTGTTTGATCATTGGTGCTGCTTGAATATGTCAGATCACTTGGATTCTATTTGGATTCATGATGGCTAAAACACACTAATTGAACGAGAATTCAATGCCCCATTCAACATGCTCTGCATCTATATCTTGTGATAAAGCAGTTCCAGAGTTCAAGAGAAATAACATCAAATAGAAACCGTATTTTAAAAAAACAGGGTGTGTAACATACATGCAAAAAACTGTATTAAACATTTCCCTTGGTAAAGTGGCTGAGGATGTGTTTGTGGCCTGGATAGATTGGAGGCAGACAGAGGCCAGATTGAATGAACAATCAATTGATAACATTGATGCATACCAGAACAACACAATGAGCACTCTCAGTCAGCCAGATCATCCACTCACATAGTGCTTCAAGCTAGTGGCATGCAGAATCATGCTAGCTGAATAACCTCATAAAATTCTGACAGTCAATTATTTTAGATCAATTCCTTACCTTAGGGCTCTAATTTCGTTTTACCCAACCATCCTTTCCATGAGCACTGAGCCTTTTGGGCAGTTCAAATCTCTGCTCTGAGATTACATAAAGCCCATACTTTCAAGTGCCCTTTCTCATCATACCAAAATTGCATAATACAATAGTATTCAGGGGCATAGGGCATAAGCTGGATCAAGGCATGATGTTGGTTCACAGTATAAGGAAAAGAATAAGATTCAGCAAAGAAATTTAATAGCCCTTGGAATTGTTTGTGCTTTGCACCCTGTGATGAGCACAACAAGAAGTTATACCAAACCATGATAGCCCACTACAAAAAGAAACATTACATATTATCCTGTCCGTTTTGTTGATCATTTTTGCTTTAAAATCATATGCTCATCACTTTTCCAGGGCAGGTAATCCTTGAAGCCATAAGCAAGAGTTGGGGTAGCAAATTTGTAGCTCCCATAGTAAGTTTATTGGCTATAATTTACACCTGCAGGCACAACACATCTAAACTTTGCAGCTGAGAACCAAGGTACTGCTAAGATTTTCAAGATTCACAAACAAGTTAAAGATGCTTGAAATCTATCTTGTTTTCTGTTGTGCCCCTGAGTGGAACCCTTTCTAAAAAGGCCTCAAGGCAACATGTATTGAAGTGCAATGGCTTGGGTGGTGGCAATGGTAGCACCAAGCAAAATTGTGGCAACTGCATGGTAGAGGAACTGGTTGTGATCAGCTCAAAGACCTTTAGAACCTGACCATCAATATTGTCACCGTCAATAATAATATGCCCAATCTCGCTACAAAATATCCAACAAAGATCTCATAATACTTACAAGAAAACTAGAATTCTCATAAGCCCTAAAAGTATCCCAAGAAGAGGAAATGATGTCACAAGGCCACATCACTGGTGGATTTTTTTTAGTTCTTATTGTTGCTGTTACATCTTTTGGTATTTTTTATCCAGATAGTATCTGTGTAAACTGAAGTCTTATGTTAACACCAGTGTAGTAGGATTTGATATGTTAAACACAAAGGATATGAGCATTTTATTAATATCTATGGTTGCTAAGTTTGGAGAGTTATAGACATGTCTAGAACATGTCAACATGTTGGCAAGATATTGTAAAGTTTCAAAAGGACATGGCTGTCTAGACACTGGTCTCAAGAAAATCAGATTTCCAGAGCATAACCCAAAAAATAGATTCTGGTACTTTACTTTTTTATTGCATTTTTGCATTCTTTATAATGAATGGAGTACAATGCACACTCAAAAAGTTATATGCGTAGAGGCACATTTTTTATGTCCAAAAGTTTGGGCCTTGTCAATCTGTTTTCTGCACATCTTGACAAGTCCAATGCTGTTGGTGATGTTTTTGAATTTTGAAAATTCTGAACCTCAGACTTTCCCAAATAAGTAGGGTTGAGACTTTAAATGATTGATTCATTGGAATATCATTACAGCAATGATGCTCATTGAAATCCAGTAAGGAATACATTTGTACTACATATCAATCAGGAAGTATAGAACCTCTATGTTGGATAAATTATTACATGTCACACATCATAGTATCTTAACAAATTTTCCATATGACATGCCAAATCTAATTTTAAAGGAATGCATGTGATGCCCACATGGTTATCCACCTAGTTGAGAATAACCCCATGCATTCCTTGGAAAATATATGATTGACAAATGAAAAATTGGCAATATTTGATATTTCTACCTCCCAGACCAGACTAAAAATAATGGTGATAATTAACTATCACTGTTATCAATAGCATTAGTGAACTATCACCATTATTAATGGCAATAGTGAACTATCACAATTATTGATGGCAATAGTGAACTATACTGTTTTTAGTAGTGATAGTTATTTACATTATACAATATTTAACAATTTCTTGCTACAGTACTAGTTTAAAGAGTATCACAGTTGTAACAAGATGCTTTGTTGAATTGTAGTACAATATTATGGTAATGCAATGACAATACTATAGTCAACCAGTGGTGAAAGCTATCTTATGATGATGATAATTCCTCAGTCATGTGTGTCATAATAACTAAAAACAAATTGCAAAAGGAACATCTTCATCATTCTACTGTCTTCCTTGTCTTCCTCAAAGACAGAAGAATGTTAATGTTATTTTAGCAATATATTTTATCATTATTTGGACATACACAACTGCAGAACTATCACTGTTAATAATGACTAGTAATTATCACCATTATGTCCAATCAAAATAATAATCCAATGAATTATATTCCAGAAGTTGTGTGGAGCAAGAATGAGCAGCTCACTTTAATTACATCATTTTTAGTAGGACCATATACTGTAATACTTAGAGCAGTTAGTGTTCAGTGTTCAGATCATTAAGACAATTCCTTCTCATTTCAGTAGTAGTAGTGACTTGTAGTTACACAAGAACAGAGGAAAGAATGCTAGGGTGGAGGACATTCTTGCACAAAAAAGTTAGCAAACATTAGGCAAGTCCAAATCATTGTCTGTCCAACTCAAAATCAGCAAAGGCACTGTTGGATTTTTGAGTTGGTTGACTGAGTGAACAAAATATCGTACAGCTGTAAATCCAACAATTTTTAAGCCATTAGAAATCTTACAATAATGATGTCAATTTACATACATATTTTCTATTGTTTCTAGTATGTTTTTTGTGGTTCACTCTTTGCAATATCCCATGCTCACAATAGCATCATAGTCCAAGCACTTCTTGCATCACTTGTAGTATTCATTGAAGGCAGTTGTTATGTTTTTTATGGTTTAAAATGCCATGATTTTATTTAAATAGCCCATGAATAATGTTCGTGAGATTAGAATTTTCACAAGGGTGCAATCTCTTTGAGTGGAGTTGGTCTGCACTGTTGGTCAGCCGAACTTCAGGCTTTCAGTTGGATTTTTTGCAAGTGACCCCAACTCCACATCCAACTTAAATTTTTTCATAAAGATTATTACCAGAAAATTAGTTTGTTGAAAACTTTCTGATTCATATTTAGCTTATCATTAACCATGAGTTACACAGACAATAATTTGGACTGGAATAATTCAGCCGGATTCAAGAATTTTTTTACGTTTGGGTGATGATGATTGCACACGAAATAAATAATTAGTACCTCCCTTTCTGATACAAATTCGATCGTCGGAACGGTAATTATCATATTATTCTTCAAAGCGTTTGTCATCGTAGAAAAGCTCGTACTCACAACATCATAAAACCCTCTGACTCACTCTGACTCAGCGTCAGTCAACTCTGTGTTGTATCACTCATTCAAATTATTTATATTTTACTCTCGGAAAATCCCAAACCTCTTACGGAAAAATGACTTTCACGTGTGTCCCTGTTGACCCATCCATCCCTGCCATTTCCACGCACCCAATGAGTCTACTATATTCCGTGAACATCCAATGCAGTAGTAGACGCCAGACGAAAGAACCGAGAACTGAAAAATGTCATCGAAAAATTCATCCGTCGGGATTTCGCGACTTGCTCTCATCATTCTTCTCGCAATAAATCCGAAGAATGCTGTAGGAGCCATCGCCATCGGTGCGCCTGGTACTCGGCTCACTGAACCCACCTCTTCGGTCGTGAACCCATCCGCACCATCTTTCGTAGAAACGGATGACACCAGAACGAGAACAAAAACTAGGTTTCGAATCAGGCGCACCCGATCCGCCGATCTAGATGTCGTATCCAGCATGCTGGCAATGGAGTCCGCATCTCCACGACGGAACGAAGACGGAACAATCGCGTGGAATTGGAACGACGGAGTGAAACGCTTACGCGCGAAGTCGTTATTGGAAATGCAGTTGCGGCATCGTCTCCTGGCGGTGGAAGAGGGACGCAAAATCATTTCCAATATTTACGACGACGTGTCGATTCAAGGGTCGTACGGCGAAGAGGAATGTCTACTTCTCTCTGATGAAGACACGTGTAGCATACTTTGGTCGAATGACAAGTTTCGGTCGAAAGTAAAGAGTGCGGTAGTCAATTCGCAGGAAGTTAGCGTGTGGCACAATCACAATTTTGACTTGACACCACATGATTCGGCATTTTTGCACCATGCTATGATGTCAGTTGTTGAGGCATCCAATGGAGATGTAGTTGGATTTTGTGAGGTTGCATGGTTGCCAACACGATCGCAGGATGAAGGTTTTTCGAATGGAGGCCTCGTTGCTGAAAATGTCTCTTTGCCTCGGTATGCTCCCGCCATCTTCAACCTTGTGACATCTCAATCTCATCGCCGAATGGGCATAGCCACGAGAGTGATCAAGTTTGCATCTAAATTTGTAACAACGAAATGGTGTTCGAGTGCACCACTCGGTCTCTATGTTCGTAGTGATAATCAATCTGCCATGAGGTTGTACGCGAGGAATGGTTTTGAAGTCGTCGGAAAAAATCATGATGGATTGCTCTACATGATGCAGAGATGATTTAAGCTGTTACGTCTTAACGCAGTTCCAAATTTTGATCATTCCTTCCCTCGAACAAGAATTACATCAGTTCCAAGTAGTAAATTGATATATTAATCGCCGACGCTGACAACTTGATGTTACATTACGTGTCCAATCTTTGCACCGGAACATGGTAAATTGAAAATTCACATCCTCGTCATCACAGCAACAGCAACTGTCACAGTAACAGTAGTAATGGCAGCAACGTAGCTCCGAAGATCTTGGACCACTATCAACACTTATTCTCGTCCTTGAATCGTCGTGAGGATCTTATCGAATTCCACCCAATATCTTGACTCTACTAACAAGATGATTGTTTTCCTCAATACGAGCTTGTGCTTTTCGACAAAGAACTGAATCTGAAACTTAACGTCTATGGCATATAATGTACGACCTCTGACCCATTCGCGGCGTTTGCTACCGAAAACGCCACAATTGATCAATTTCTGTTGGTGACCCGAGTGTATTGTCCCTCTGTTGCATTTGGAACTGGGATTGACTTTTTAAAATGTGTTCACTCCAATATGCTGCCGGTACTAACTTGTTCACGCTTGCATCCCACCTTGTAACTCAATATTTCATCAGCATGCCCAACAGGAATATTTTTCCAAGATGCCTCCAGAAACTCCATCCACATGCCTTCTTTCCAGTCACGCAACATACTAGCTTTTACAGCTGGGTCTTAAGCTCAGCCACCACCTACTTCCATACTGCTTGTTTGGAGGGAATTGGGGGAGTTGCAATCTCAACTTGGAGTCATTGTTGCAGTGGTCAGCGCTTCTGGTGGAGGGACTTATGAAGGATAAAATTCTTGTCATAATCATCTGGATCATCTCCCATGTCTACAACCATAAAGAAGTATAGCAGGCTACAGTCTGAATTGTAGTATTCTTCATACAAATCATTATCATTATTGGTCATGATGGTTGGTCCATCCAGATGATGTGCTCGAAATTTTGATGCTTGTAATAAGATGTAGGCAATTGAATTTCAGATTTTTCTTGTCTCTTGTGGTCAATCCAACATCACAGCGTTCTTTTGGTGTCTTTTAAGAAGTCTTATGAGAATTTACATAGCTTGTAGCATCTTTTTCCATTAGCATGATACAACTTTCATTAGATTCATTGTCCTTGTCCACACTGTTTTTTCATTTGAGTGGTGGTAACAAAGGTATGCTCAAAGAATTGTAACTAGCAGTAACCTTCTCCTGGTTGTTGCTCTAAGTGGTATGGACAACAGCAGTGTGTGAGGAGGGATGAGAGGGGAGGAGGTTTGATAAAGAACAGGTGTTCCTGCCAAACAAGTCTTGAAACATAGTGCCATTTTCAACAATGGACATAGTCAATTTTGTGAAATATCCTGCTCATCATTCTTAAAGTAAATTCCATGAGAGAATTCAACCTAGAGGTTTTCCTAGGTGCCAAACTTGATATTGATGTCAAAAAAGGCTATAATGACATGTAATGTGAATTTTGTCTTTTAAATTTATTTCACCACATATAACATAGTGTGTTTGCTAGACAAGGAGGTAATATTTCATTTATAATATGTCAAAGAAAGAATAAATGTTTTGGTTAGGATGTTTCAAAATATGCTACAATCTATTTTGACATTATGTGGACATAGGTTATGTGACATAATTTTGAATATGTCCATGTACAAAGTTTCAATGTCATTTCACCACTAAGGTGCTTTCAAGGTCTGTGTGATGTTTGTAACAACTGAAAAAATACAAGAGAAGACACAAAATCTTGTCAACAAAATTAAAAACAAACATAATCTTGTAATATTCATAACAATTATGATGTTAGGGTGAATTTGAATGAGCAGGTATTTTATTGACACTAATAACAGCATGGAATTCTGAACAAATCCAAAAAGATGATGTTGCTGGTCTAGAACCAGAGCAACATCTTCTGAATACTTCTACATTAGAGAGCTATAGCTTGGTTTAGATAGTTGGCTACAAACCAAATGTTAGATATGATTGCATAGTTAACATTCAATACTGGACGCATTAAATAGCTTGGTATACATATTACCCTAATTATGACTCTGAATATGCTCATACAAATCAAAATGGTGATACTGTTCTACAACAGGAGAATGTGATAAAAAGTATACAAAGACATATTCACTCTTTAGACTGCCCATTTTTAGAATTTTCATATTTTAAAGTATACAGTATACCCAATACAAGTTAATATGACAAGACATTTTAACATTTCGCCCCACCAAAATTAGAAGGCATATCTATGTAGAAATCATTGATTGTTTGTTTCCAGCCCCAACTTTCCTCAATTACATCTTGGTGTCAGAGCACATTTTGCTCAACAACCATGTTGAGAAGAAGTAGTATGTGGTGATTGACAGTGGCAGAGAACTAGGTAGGTTTGGTCCTGTATGAACAAGAAGAATCATAATTTGCCTTATTCTACCATACTCTCATCTCCTGCATTTGTTGCAAAAGAATGTCCAAGAAATTCTTAATTGGACTTATTTGAATACTAACAATATCAGAGATAACCTCACTCTATGAATATAAAAATGCCTCCAAAATTTAGATGGATAGACATATTTTTATATTTGTATTTGTCACTAATCACAATTCAAGATACACGCACATTTGAGACAAATCAAAATATTATTTCTACTTGCATGAAAGTGCTAGATTCAAATACATATAAATAAATAGACTAACTATTTTCAGTCTATATGAAAAGTCCATGACACCCCCAAATCTGAGCCAAATGTATGTGCATGTACATGAGTACAGAACCCTTGAGCCATGCATGACATAATTGTAGTAAATATCCATGTGAAACACATGTGTACTACCCATTGCTGACTATCATAGATATGCAAGTATGTGGTGGACTCACCTACTGAAGGAGTTTTTTCTTAAATCCATGCACCTGGGGTTGAAATAAGGAATAAGAGGACCTTCTCTCTGACGATGCAAGCAGAACACATACAAAATACAAATTAATGTTATACTTTGATGATTAGTTGAATAATTTGATTTTCAATTTATTTTCTACATAATTTTTTCTATTAGACCGTATGGCTTACAACAAGTTCAATTTTTATCAATATGAAAATTCTCGGATAATGAAATGTAGCAGCGGTGCAGGAGATAATTGATATTTTTATACCAAAAGGGTTTTCTCCTATTCCAACCATTGTCATAAGATGACCCATTCTTACCAGAGTTGGCAACTATGTGGCAGTGGTCATGTTTATTTTTCAGGACAGTACAAGAAAAATCATAGTGGAGTCTACATGACCAAATGAGTCTGAGTGAAATACCAGTTAACACATCCAAATATTCTTCGTGCCAGATACCAGCATATGTATTAGCAATTGTAACAAATTAACTGGTTGAAGCTCATCACATTTGCCACATGTCCTATATATGCATCAAAAAAGATGCTGATTTTGCATTAATTCTATGAAAGATACCTATCAGCTATGGAGTCTTGACATACCCACTCTGTGAACAGACATGTGAAACATTAAGTCAGTTGTCAATCTTTATGATTGCATATGTAGGTGTTGAGCACACCAACTTGAAGCATGATTCTTTCCTAATGTGGGGATATACCAGATATGAGTTATATTTTTGGGATACAAGGGCTACAAAATATTTTGCTAGCATCATAGCAACAAAATCAAAGCTAGTCAAAAATATGATATTCTTCTTTCAATTACATTTCACATGTATATCTGTATTGTCATGCTGATAATCCTACCCCAGAAAGACTGCATCAGGATTTCTTGCCTAGGATGTTCAACATCAATTTTTTGTGTACCAGAAAGTCTTAGGCTCAGAAAATAACTCCATGAGAGTTTCTACTGCCATTTCAAAGAAATTCATGAATTTATCAAAACCTTAATTTTGGCAATACATATTCCTGACAATGGTAAGCCTGATGATTTTTAATCTAAAACAATAGCTTTTGAGTCTGTAGTATGCTTCACTCTTAACCCCCAAGGAAAGTGAGAAGACGCTAACTTATTCACTGTCAAGCTGACCAATACATCTTACTAGCAGCACCCTCTTTATTTGTCAGAGACTGAAGTATATTACATCAGGGGGGAGCCCATGCTTGCAAAGTGTAGTTGTGGATGGGACATCTATCTACAGTAGCAATTTTTGTGTTTGTACACCTTGTTTGTGTGATCTGCAATCAACATCTTTCTTTCAATGACATTGCAACTTTGGAGCAGTTGTTTTTTGCACTATTACAGGCTTTGATCCTGAATGATGTAAATACTCAATTAAAATTTATTCAATTCATGCAGTCAATTGAATTTTGAATCAATATTTGGCAAAAGATCCCCTCCTATGGCCATTCAAGACCCTTTGTCCTCTTCTACCATCTTTTTTGTACTGTTGTACTGCTCAACTGTCATTTTGTTGTGCTGTTTTTTTCAAGTCATCATGCTCCTCTCTGTTGTCTTTTCATGCTCTACAAATGTATTCCCATATTGTGTTGTCATGTTGCTCTGCTGTGGTAATTACAAAATGATTGTTGTCATCCTGTAGCTGTGCTCAATCAACTCTATTTCCATGCTCTATCTCCATTGTTGTGCTCATTTGGCTTTTGCCTTCTTGTCATCCATTATCATTTTATACTCTGCAAGTGTGCTCCAATGTCCCTTGTCATGTCCTAGCTGAATGTTACATTGATAATTTTGCTCCATAGTCATGGATGTCATCTGTGTCTTGTATATTGATTGTTGCCTCTTTTTTGTGGATAATTTAGTGCATTACATTTCTTGTGGTAAAATTGAACACATTATTTGGGAGTAATACATTTTTATTTACAACTCCATCCATTTACAAACTAATGATCATAATCATAATGTTACTGTGATATTAAATAAATTCTATACTTTTATGAATAATACTCACATATATTAATTCATTAATTTTGTGATTCTACAGTAAGAGAATTTGGATTTGACTTATTCTGACTTCAAAGTGACCTGACCATTTTAATTTTGTGGTGATGGGTCCTATATGGATGCAGTGTGAAAGTTGAATTATCTAATACAATATTGCTACAGGCACAAGATTGCAATGATCTCTAAAATAAAACTAATTAATGAATTCAGCTGTCTGTCAATCATTTTAAAAATGTGTTTTACTGTCCTCTCAACAAAATGACAGGCTCAAATCATGAAAAATCCATGAACCATAGGTAAAAGAGTAAACCAAAGATTTGTTGACAGTAACAAAGCAACAACATCAGAAATAAAGGAAAACCTGACATGCATCTTCAACAATCTCTTTTCAAAGTGGTAGAAATATAGAAAACAAACACCTCATTACTGCAAACACATTGCTGTCACAGCTACTAGGTCTGCTGCTCAGTGACATTTACAAGAATATTTAGAAGTATGGAAAAACAAAGAAAATACACCACACCAAGAAATCTTCTAATCAATAAAAGAAAATAGAAGTAGAGACTCAATAGGGAACTTGTTTATATTTGAGAAGGATGTAAAATTTTTTGAGAAAAACCGTGATAAGGAAAAGCAAAGACAGAGCACAATATACTTAATTTCAAGCAAGATGAATTTTAAATGCAGATGCAGAGTTTCAAAATCAGATCATACTAATGAAAAGTGAAGTTTCAAAAACAATCATACTGCAACAGCATCAAGGAGAATCAAAGGAAAAAATGTAGGTCCACATCAAATCTATTTAAGAAGAAGTTTTTACACTGGAATCTGTCATATTGGATATGAAAAGAGAAAATGGTCAGGTAGTAGTATATCTGGAAGAATCATGCTAGGGAAACAAAGTGATTGTATGACAAGGTGGAAAGGAATGTGAAGATAAAAATCATCTGCATTATTGCCGATGCAGATGAAGTCATCCTTGATATATGTAAGATAGGTGAGGCCATTGAAATGGAAAAACAAAAATGGAGAGAAACCCTAACTAATCATGATAAAAGAAAAGATGAAGTGGCATGATTCAATTGATGAGTTCAAACAGTAAATGATGACTTGAATGTTGGAAGACAGTCAATTATTACAACAATGAGCTATTGAAGGAGACACAGTATGTTAAAACTACAGAGTTTAAAGCAATTGAGCACAACAAAAGGCAAAAGAATATAGCTGCATGAAAAACTAAAATAATAAATCATCATTGGAAAGTTTGCAAGATGCCCTTGTTGATATTTTAAATCTTTGAAAGGATAAGAAAAGTGACTTAAAAAAAGGGAGGTGAATTCCAAATATGATCATTTTTTCAATTTTGCAATTTTTCAATTGAGAAATTGTGTAACACACGAGTTTTTAACAACAGAATCAAGCCTACATTGTCATTTCTAGATTGAATTAATGTCCAATATTGGCTCCAAATAGTCATAATATCCTCCAGATATTATCCAAATCATAATTGATCATGTGTGAATGGTTCACCACCAATTAGTGCTAGGCATGTTGGTATCATCAATGAAAGCATATCTCTTTGAGCTTCATGTTAAGCAGCTCCCGAGCTTTGGGACATCCATTGCTTTTGTGCTATCCTTTACATGTGAACACATTCAAACCAACATGACCATGCCCACCAAACATTTTTTTACATCTTATGGATGATCAGAACGTTTGTGATAGTATGCATGTTGAATTGAAACCATTTCTACTGTCTAAATGCAATTCACAATCTGATGAATCATATTTGGATTGAGTTCAAGCAATTGCATCAATCATTCAAGAGAAGCTTAAGTGACTAGAGAATTTATCTTCATTTGAAGCACAGCATCCTTCCTGCATCTGAACGGATTCTTGTTTCACTAGCACACTTAGTTGGCATTGTTGACAAAATGTTGACAAAATTTTGTGACATTTTTGGTTTGTTGCTGAATTATCAAAAATTGTGTGTTGGTTTATGTTATTTGACATTTATTTGTGACTAAGTTGCACGTTGACATGGTGTCATTTGCATTGACATTTGACAAATATCAGATGTCACTTTTTATTTTTTCAAAAGATTATTTTTATTTTACAATAATATTCATATATAAAAACACAATATAACTCAGGAAAGAGCAGCAAATAAAACAAGCAACACAACAGCAACAACAGCAACAAGTTGCTTTTTTCAAAAGACTATTTTTATTTT
>JALLPE010000286.1:0-10936 GCA_036940025.1 Conticribra weissflogii
ATCTAAAAATAAAACTAATATCTAAAAAACTTTGTAGGAAAATTAATGAATTCAAAAGAACTTAAAAATTAATGAAACTGAAATTTTTGACAACCATTCCAAAAAAGCAACATTGATAATCATGAAATAGTTTGCTACTGAAATAAATAATTCAAACTAGTATTTTAAATCATGTCACAATAGAAGGCCAACCAAGTTAAGGGAGAACAAATATATTAAAAAGTCTGGCATCCAAATTCATTGTGAAGAAAAACTCACACCCTCATGACTATTGTGGTTTCCCTCACAGTGTTCCAAATGACAATACAGGCATAATATAGATAGTGGGAAACCAATGCTAGTTATTCAGTTTTGAGAAAAACAAAAAAGATTATACTTATCATTTTAGATGAGTATACCTTCACATTTTTTCCAGATTTTATCATGTCTGAAATTACTACATTTTGTCTTTTGTATTTACACTTCAATCATCACTAATTATTATCAAAATACCCTGATCAGTTGAAAAATTAAAAATTCAACAATCTAAAATTGGCATCTTGAAATGATTATGTGGTGGAGAACAAAATAAAAAAACTAATTCATCTAAGAGTAAAGTAAAATCAAAAAACATTGATCAATTATTTACAAGCTCAAAAGAACTTAAGAATCAATGAAATTGTAATTTTTTATTTTTTGACTGTCCTTTCAAAGAACAATATTGCTAAGATTGAAATAGTTTGCTACTAGAATCAATTATGGGAGGACATGTGGAGGCAGAACAATTTCTGGCATTTGAAGAAATCTCTTGCTTCAGTTTTTAATTACTTTTGAGCAATTTTATTCTTTTGGAGCCTTAAAGCAGACTCTCCATATGTAGCCACTACAACTCAGCCCAGAGGCTGATTCAGATCAAAATCACCATGAAAAAGTTGTAGGTTTTATGGTGCAACAGAGTTTGTATGGGATTATTGATGTTTTTGATGCTTGAAAGATGTTTGACATTTAAGGCTACAAAGTAATTGAAAACTGGAAATCTACGGTGTACATTTTTAAAAATGATGCATGTACAGATGTAGATATTATATCCATGTCTTTTAACTGAAAAATTGTGTATTTTACATGACTAATCACCAATCATTCACACATAAATTTTGATGTCATGAGCAGTAGCCACAGACAATATCAATATTTTTCCATGCAAGTGACAATCTACATCAGCAGACACAAGAATCATTTTTTTAGGAATGGTATACATTCAGTGTATGGCAGAATGGATTGTATGTGTTTGGTATTTGCATCTGAAAAAACTTCAATGAAGTGGTAAAAAATGAGATTTGCTATACAAATAATATGAAAGTTATTGAAAGTTATTGAAAATTTTTGATTTAAAAAATTATGGTATTCAAGAGACCATTTGAAAAATCAGGTGTATAAGCATTACATGGCCATATAAAAGCTGTATAAGATTGTATACTGAACTGTTTTTGCTGTGTGCTTGATGACCTTGGTCTTCTGGATGTTTCACTTTGAAAGTTTGTTTTGTTTGTTTGTCTTCAGTGTAGTGCAGTTATTGTAGGTGGTCATCCTCATTCTTACAAAATGCCCACATCCCAAAATCTCCCCGAACTTATCCCATCCTCCATCCCAAAATTCATTTCTTCCTCTCTGGCATCATTCCCCTCATCACGTCTCCCATTGTGCATCTGCTGCATACACCACAAGATCCTTTGCACCAATTGTAGAAACGTTGGTGACAATGCCTCCCCCCCTCCTCTTTTTCCTCTCCCCTCCTCTTGGAGGCATGCAAAGTATCTGCCAAAGCCACCTTGATGTGTGTTGACAAGTTTTGGGTGATGGGAGTGGCAGATGCCATGATCAAGGGGGGGGGGTACAAAGGTGGTGGAGGGATGAATTTGTCGATTTTGGTAGGTTTCCATTGCCAATGGCATTTTCATTGCAGTGTTGGAGGATGTTTCTTTGAGATCAAGCATGGTGGTTTATTAGTAATTTTTTGTAATTAGAAGCAATAATTAGAAGGATTTGTTTGGATGCACACTGTGCAATTAATAGACGTACGCACCAATATAATCAATCATGGGTTATTACGATCGATGTACATGAAAAAAAAACAGTATCGTAGTTGTACAGTACCTACTATCATCATGCACTCAGTGTATCCCTCGAGTCACCATAATATTATTTTATGTATTAGAATCCTGCCAGATGCACACTGTCATCTCGACGACCATGACGACTTCCACCTCCACACCCTCCTCCACTTCCATCCATCATCAACACCAACACCAACATAAGCACCAACGAGCCCTCCGACGACGACGACAACCACACGTCATCGACACCGAAAGCAGCGATCTCCAAACCGCCACAGAATCGGAATGCGCCCCGTTTTTCGTGGACCTGACGACGCTGAGCGAGGGGCAGTTGGATCATTTGCGGGGCGTGGGCCTCTTGCCCCCGAAACCGAGGGCTGCCCCCGCCACAATGGCGACGACGACCACGACGACGATGGCGGCGACGAGTGGGATGATGAGTGCCAAGGCCGCGGATCTTTTGGGAGAGTCTCCGTCACGTGAACGGGACGAATACGATGACCACGACCATGACGACGACGAGAGGATCGTGATTTTGGAGGAACGTCTCGGCGACTCACAACAACAACGACAACGACAACAGCAAGGACAAGACGAACATTATTTGTCTGGCATCTCGAACGATCCCTTCGCCATCCGCCTCCTACGCTCTCGCCACGTGGAATACTTGACCCGCTCGCTGACCGCTCCGCTCTCGAAGGGGTTCGTCAGCTTGGACGCGTCTCATCCCTGGATGGTCTACTGGATTTTGCACTCGTTGGATTTGCTGGGCCATTTCGACCGAGGCAAACAGAAGGACGACGAGGAAGAGGAAGAGGAAGCAGAAGCAGACACGTTGGCCAAGGCGGATTTATTGATGCGGGTGGTGTCGACTCTGTCTCATTGCTGGTCGGACGTTCCTTTGGAATTTTCGTCGCGGGAGGTGCAACTGGACGAGAGGCTGCAAAAGCTTCATAGATGTCAACAGCAACAACAACAACAACAAAAACAACAGCAGCAGCAACAGCAGCATCAGCAACAATCGAACCGTCGGGAGAAAGACGATCACAACAACATCAATCACAAACATCATTCTGATAATCTTTCACGTCATGATCAAGAAGATGACAAGGAGGGCAGTAGAAAGGTGACGATCGTCGGCGGGGGATTCGGCGGAGGACCTTCTCAATTGCCTCATTGCGCCCCCACGTATGCCGCCGTCTTGGCGTTGTCCATCGTGGCCGGGGTCGGATTAAAAAATGATGGTTACGATGATGATGATGATGATGATGATGACGGCCACAGCCACAATAACAACAACAACAACATTCACATCAATCAAAGCCATCCAAATCCCTATCGCCGACCAGGACAACTCGCTCGGGATCTCCTCTCCCAAAAGAAATTGCCCCTCTACGCCTTCTTCCTCAGTCTTCGAGAACTTCAACGAGGGACGCACCACGACCAAACTAACGACGACGACGACCAAACGAACGACGAACGAACCGCCTTCCGAATGCACCACGACGGAGAAATCGACGTCCGCGCCTCCTACTGCCTTTTGGCCCCCTGTCGCTTGCTCGGATTGTTGGACGACGACGACGACGACCAAGTCGAAGACGAACGCGACACCACCCCCCAAACCACCACCACCCACCACCACCATCGTCATCCTCGCCGCCGTCAACACCATCCCCTCCTCGCACCCTCCATCGTCAGACACATCTCCGCGTGCCAAACCCACGAAGGAGGATTCGGAGCCGAACCCTACAACGAAGCCCACGGGGGATACACCTTTTGCGCGTTGGCCTCCCTCCGGATTCTCGACGCCGTGGAACAGATACACGTGGACCGGTTGAAAGCGTGGTTGGCACACAGGCAAATGGGATTCGAGGGGGGATTCTGCGGAAGAACGAATAAGTTGGTCGATGGGTGTTATTCCTTTTGGCAGGGAGGGGCGATCAAGCTGTTGGACGAGTGGGAGGCGGAGAGGAACATTGAAGGGGAGAGGGCGAGTGTCAACATGAAAGAGGAAAAAAACGCCAAGGGTGTGGAAGGAGGGGTTGGAGAGGAGGAACGCGAGGGAAACGAGGAGGAAAACGAGGAAAACACGGAACAGAGCGACATTGGTTTCGATGAAATCATGCTGCAACGATACATCTTGCTTTGTGCCCAAGACGTCAATGGCGGGTTGAGAGACAAGCCATCGAAGCCGAGGGACTTTTATCACACGTGCTACAATCTGAGTGGATTGAGCGTGGCGCAGCATGCGTTGCGACCTTCTCGTGCCAACTGCGTCGGGCAAGATACCGGGGACGACGATTGGCGTCTCAACCGCATCTTTGGAGATGTCACAGTGAATATCGTCGGAAGGACGGACCCGGTGCTGAATATTCGAGTGGAAAGGGTCGAGTTCATGCTGTCGCAGACATTTTAGAGCAAACATTGCGGGTCACTCCGAGGTTATTCTTACGTAACCGATTCCTGTCCATGTCGTGGAACTTCATTTGTATCTGGTACGTAGTCGTTCATAAAATCGATGCTTAGGATATTAGTTTCTACTATGCAAGAACGTCTATAATTTACGAAATCGCCTGCTATATTGGAATCTTATTCCCACTTTGTTAAATCGTGATGCGCAACCGCACAAAAAATACAGCATCCAAATATCATTCGAAGAAGGCATCGTCAAATGATGTGTCTGGGGCATTGTACTGTTGTTGAGAGATTGGCACGACAACTTCTTGGCACGGTGGTGTGGGATCCATCGGCGTTGGAAATACATCGTTGCCTTGATCGAAAGGATAGCGTGCAAAATTAGTCCGGTCGCGCCCGTCGTGGACAACGGGGTGTCGACCATACTCGCCGTACATGGCGTCTGCTGGGCCTCGAATGTGGGCCTCACGAAAATACTCATTCGACCCGTCGTAGTGCTCGCCGCCATGGAATGCATTGGTCTCGGCGAAAGGATCATGAAACGCATCGAACCCTGCATTGGTCGGCATCCCTCCGGCGCCATTCAGGTCGGTAAAATACTGGTCTCCTGAGGAGAATGGTCTGCCGTTGCCAGGCATTGCTGGGGGAGCTGTGTATGTGTTGTAAGATTGGTGGGGGTGATTTGGGACAGTCGCGATTCCTCTATCGTTTGCATCCACGAAACCAGCACCGTTGAAGTTAGAGTACATCGAATATCCAGCAGAGGAGACGGGTCGGCTCATTCCCGGCACTGGGCCACGAAGAAATGATTGCCGTTGTATCAAATTGTATTGGTTTGGTGGTCTAGTCATAAAAGGTCGAGACACAGCAGGTGCTGTTGTCATTCCTGTAGGCTGATTCATCAATCGCCTGGAAAAGGTTCTTTGGTGCTGGTTGTATGGATTCATTGGCTTTGTGAGATACCCCATTCCGCCGTTGTCGTATTCGTGACAAGACCCAACTCCTCGAGAAATATCTCTATTTCCCATGTTTGCAGTCCCCATTTGATGGACGTAGCTTCGACGTGCATGATTCATTGGTGTTGGAGTTTGCACGTGATGTTGCTGAAGCTCCATGGCCTTTTGCTGAAGCAAGCCCGTGCTTGATACGCGATATGAAGCGGAAGTGTGTTTTCTGCGTGTAGTTGGGGTACGGAACGTTGACCGGTAGCGATGCTTCTTGGCTGCGACGCCTGAATTTTCCGTAGGATACGGGAAAATGGACCGTTCCGCGAGTTTTTTGCCATTGCTCGATGCAGCATCCAAACTTGCCTCGATATTGTTGGGATCGAAACTATATTGACGAAAAGGATTTTCTTTGGGGGAGTTGAAGCTTGTCTGTTGGATTGATATTTGCTTCTTCCTCTCTTGGTACCAAGCGTGTGTGCTCTTCCTTTTGGAGTTGTTCTGCCCGGCTCCCCGAGAACTTTCATCGCTCTCTTTCGGGGTAACAGCTTTTAACGATATGGCGGAACTATTCTGATTTGCGAAACCCTCCTTGGCACTCCTACCTGAAGTCGAAGGTGTTTCTCGTACCGGAGTCAAGTTTGAAGTTCTTTGGAACTTTGGGGGTGGCGCTTGATGAGGAGAAGGAGTGACGACGCTTTGCTTCGATTTTTTTTCTACTGCAAAGTCCGAACGAGGAAAATTGTGCTGACTACTAGTGTCACCGCCATTTTCCACTGTGTCCCCGTTCCATTTCTCGATTCTACTTCTTTTTTTGCGGAGGCGAACGTCATTGACATTGGAGACTGCTTTTCGATGGCTGTCCATCAATTTGGTTTTCTTTTTGGCAGAGAAAGATTTCGTGGCTGCCGGTGACAAGGAAAATGACGATTTTTCTATGCGCTCACTGCCATCTATGGCAACATGCTCATCCAACCCGATCAAGCTACTGACAAGTCGGATGCTAATCGACACGAAAAGAATAAATACAGAACAAAACTTTAAGACGTCAATCATATCGTGAAACTTAAATATTGCCGTGCACACTCGAACTTACTACAGCCTTCCGTATTTAGTCGGGCACTGCACCGTATGCTTTGATTCCATCGATATATCTTCAGTAAACAATAAAAGCCCACCAGGGCGGTCAGAGTATACCAAAAGACTGTACGTAACAACTTTCTTCCCAAGATTCCCTTCGGCCGCGATTATATCGGATTCTCTTCGTTCGAGTTTGATGACAACCTGGATCTGGCCGTATTCATCCTTTTCCAAAGTAGCAGACAGTTTAAGAGTGTGCTGGAGAATTTTGAATACTGCCGCTCTGAGGTTGTTTCCAAATGGGTGAGGTCGATTGCACGCTTCCTCGATATCGTCGCTTGAACTGCTGAGAACGTCAGCGAACGTGGAAATATTATTACTTCTTAGCTTGGCCGTCGTATCATGCCCCACACCTGCTATTTGATTCAGCACACCGTCGTTTTCTCCCCATAGACTAACCGCGAGTGACCTCCGGAGAAGCAGAGCCTGTTCAGCCACCCTCCCATGGCCGCTACACTCCCTTGCATATTCCTCCACTGCCGATAAAACTAGAAAAAGCATAGACAATGATGATAGTTTGTAAGAGAGATGTCGTACGTGCGAGACCCAAAATGTAAGTCAAAATAACAGTAATCAAACTCACCCCGAGAAGCGCCATCAATCATTTGAGACATTTCTTGCCGAAGAGAAAAGTCGGGGAAATAATGCTGCCCTACAGCAGCCTGGAGCATCACGAATACTTTTTCTTCAGGGCTTTGGACTCGCACCTTACTTGCAGGACCTTCCAGCTTGTACCTGACGTCTTTGTGTGCCTCATTTAGCGGTTTCTTCTCGTGTCGTCGAACAGGGGACTGAATCTTCCGACAATTGGAAAGCATTTGCAAAATTTTCAAAGGTCCTGAGTCGTGGGGTAATTTCACAATCGATTCCATGGTGTCGTAGTCTACAAAATTCCTGCTCATGATCATGGACGCCGCTGTCGGGGTAAATGTGCCATCTTCTTCCATAGAAATGGCCTGAATTTTCATCAATTGCTCAATCGACTGCGAGCACTTGTCATATATGAAGGAATGAAGTGAGTCACTTCCTTTTCCATTCATACCATACATGAGAGGATTGCTTTGGAGTCGCTTGTAAAGGAAAGTACCTTTGATCCAATCAGCGGCTTCCTCAATACTTTGGAGGACACCTTGTGAAATTTCAATGTTCAGAACTTCGATCAATTTGGTGTCTTGCATGAGGTGGCTCTCGATAACTTTCAAGCTGTTTGAAGTATTTGGCCAAATGAGTGTACACGAATGAACGCGTCAAGTTTTGCTTGACGGGCAAGAAATTTCGAAACACACTTTCACTCACCCATGAGTGATGTTTTCATACCGCCGTTGAGACTGAGAATCCGTCATGATGACAGCTGTACCGCTAGTGTCAAAGCCGGGTCGACCGGCGCGTCCAATCATCTGTAATAGAGTTCCCGTATCTATATCTTGATGCCCGTTGCCAGCTCCGCGGTAGGCAGATGTACCTTTAATTATAACAAGATGACTCGGCAAATTCACTCCCATTGCTAGAGTAGAGGTTGCACAGAGGCAGGCAATATTTCCGCTACTGAAGGCCTCTTCTACAAGCCTCCTATCGTTCACATCAAGTCCTGCATGATGGTAAGCTATTCCCTTTCGCAGGCATCCCTGTAGTGAGGCAGTACTTGCTTTATACGAGAAATTCATCAATGCCGAGGTGTCCACCTTGGAATGATTTGAGTATGATTTCGTCAGCTCCTCTGCCAGTTGCATCGTGTCCTTTTTCGAATGGCAAAAGACGATTGCTGGCCTTCCAGACGAAAATCGCCTTAACAATTGCGGAACATGCTTGTCGAGATTCTTGTCAAACATGTACCTGTTATTTCCAGCGAACCCACAAGCTACAACATGAATTTTGAGCGGAACTGGTCTGTAGGAAGCATCAAACGCAAAAGCTTCTCCAGACTCAATGAAGGATGAAATTTGGGAGACGTTTGGAAGTGTTGCGGATACGGCGACGATTCTCATGGTCGATTCCAGAGCGTCGGGGGTTGTTTGTTTGAAACTTCGTGGGGCAAGATTCAATCAATCCAGTTTGATTGATATCCAAAATTAGAAAATTCTCTTACAGGAGAAGACCTCAAGTGCTCAGCCATCTCACCTTGATGTCATAATCTCCAATGCATTCAAAGTCCTCGCAGTCGCTGCTCGATGAATTGTTTTCATCCTGCTAAGCACGGATTCCAGGCAACTTCCGCGTTCCGCCTCTCCGATCATATGCACCTCATCAACAAGCACAAGTTTGATGCTTCCAAGCAATACCACATAATCATTCCACCTCCGAGTAATCGAATCCCACTTTTCAGGTGTTGTCAAGATTAAATGAGCAGAAGCAATCTCCGCATAGCAAGAAGATGGCACAGTAGCGTCACCAGTGATAGTAGTGCAGGTGATTCCGGGATCAATGTCAGCAATCCTCTTCGACCAATCGGCTTGCCGTTCCTCGCACAATGCCTTGCTCGGTGCAATATAGACTGCTTTCCTCATGTTGGTAACTCCGCCAATACCACCCTGTTTCTGGTGCTTTAGGTGTCTCCCGACTAGGTTTGATGCGAACATTCTGGCCATTGCCATTTCAAAAAGAACCGTTTTCCCTGCTCCAGTGGGGGCGCTGATGATGGCATTATCATCGCTGTTCGCCAATGTTTGAACCATTTCCGACTGGAGGTGGTTGAAAGATGTGAATATAGACTTCCAAAACTTGTTTATCGGGTGGGAAAAGACCGAGTCAACTGAGATGTAGCGTCGGGAGTTTTGTGGACAATTCTTTGAGTCGAGGTGATGAACGATAGGGTCTGGAGCAGTTTTGTAAGGAAGTGGCTTGATGTCGGAGTGCTTAATGCCGAGGCGTTGGAGTTCAGTGCAGTTGTTTAAGGTTGCAGAACTACTCTGACCCGAAGAAGTCGATTTTGATTGTTGGAGATTTATATGGAGATCAGCGTCGATCGTAGACTTGGCATCGTGAAGGCCGGTCCTATCCTTTTCGGCAACGAGCGATTGAGGGCTTTTATTCACAACCTTTGGTTTCTTTGGGGTGGACTGCTTTTTCTTGTACGGATTGGCCGGGGACTTGTATAGGGGCTTGTGCTTCGAAATGCCGATGTCGATGTGTCGACTCTCGGCCGATGACAAGTCCAGTGGAACCGGAGTGGCAAGGTAACTCTCATCGTCCACGTCAGAAGTAGGGGGTACATGAGATTTTGACGGAGCATGTTTTCTCGGGGAATGCGTCGATAATAACAAACCGTCGTCATTGTCGCTGGCTTCATGGCGGTTTGAAAAGAGGTCGAAGGAGTCCTCGTCAAAATCTCCATCATCATCGTTTTGATCATTTTTGTTGTCAAGCCTGGCGTGACTCTGACTTATCTGCTCTTCAATAGTGCTTCCCTTGTTGGTCCCTGCAATGCTTCCGACAGTGGTGCTTTCTTCGTCTCCCGATCCATCATCGGAGTCGCTGTCATCGATGTCATCGGTGTCATCGTAGTCATTATTTGAAGTTCTGTCATCGTCGGACGAATCTATAACGATCTCTTCTACCTTGGACTGTTTCAAGGGACTCTCAACAGCAGCCTTGGAATCTTCCACTAAACTCTTGACAATGTCATCGATGGGAGAAAAAGTCGCCGAAGTTGTATCTGCACCAAAAGTAATCGCAGTAGGTGCATCACTGGGTGCAGCAGAGGTCGAAGTTTTAGTTGTGACAGGAGGTGATGGTAATGCATATGCACGACGAGTTGAAGTTTTCTTTGCAGCATCCGGAGAAAACAGAGACCTAGGCTCAGGAAGCGACCGGATTAACGACAACGATGAAGGAGGAGGATTGTTTGTTTTTTCGCATTCATTTCTTGTGGTCCAAAAACTCTCAGTATGATCGTGTTGATAAACAACTTCCAAAGACTTGGTTGCATTTGTGATCATTTCCGCTGGGGCCCGACCGTTCTTTGATCCATATCCGCGAAGGGCATTGCCAATGGCACAATCACGATTATGTTGCATTGCACCACTACAATCGCACTGATTCTTGCGACCATCACCATCACCAGCACGAATACCAACATCATGATCGACTTTCTTCTCCGCCTTTGCGATGACCGTTTTACCTTCCTTTTGCGCCGTCGTGACTATCGTTATTTTCCTCGCGTTCGTCGTTATGTGGCCTTGACATATACCACTGGTATCCTTGGAATTGGTTTTGGAAACGATCTCCGCCAAGTCGTCGCCTCTGTCATCATAATCATTTTTTTCTTCACCAATACCATCGTTACCCAATTTATTATCTAAGCAGTTGAAGATATCATCGTCGGGTGAGGCGAGACAGTTGGAGTCG
>JALLPE010000287.1:0-15087 GCA_036940025.1 Conticribra weissflogii
GTCTTCTACTGCATTATATATTTTCTCATCAAGATCTCCAAGTTGCTCTCTGAGAAAAATTTCTTTCGGACTTTTGATCTCAATGTCATTGTCAACAATATCCACAAAAATTTTCAGGATTTGATTGCCAATTCCAACAAGAGTTTGTAAAATTGGCCATATTACTCTTGCAACAGGAATCTTAAATATGGCTCCTCCCTTACACCTTTCCAATTTGTGCCTATTAATTTTTCTGCTGATACTTTCTTTGCCTGCACACAATCTCTCTATTGTTCACGGACATACTATATCATGTCCTTTTAATTGCCAACATGACTTGTATAAGTCACACAAGTAACACCAGTCACCATTGAAATCTTCCATTCCCAATATTGTATTCAAGAAAGCAATGTCTCCACTCAAGAATGCGTGAAACATTTCCATTTTTGTCTCAGTATTGAATTCAATCATTACAGAAGAGTTGTCTACTTTGTTGACTCCATCTCTCAAATTTGGTATAATAGTATTTTTAACAATTTTCCACTGTCCTTGCAACATATAATATCAGCAAGTGGATAAATCAACTTGTACTTTGTTCCATCAACCCATCTCACCAGGAGCTTTGAGACAAACCTAAATTTTCCTTTCCCATGATCACCACCATATGTTGTATGGACAAAATCTATTTGCAAAGGATCAAAGTCTTTAATTCCTTTCATCAAATCACCATGTTTGCTTTTGAGCTCATCCATTGCATGCATTGTCCACCATTTACACTTGTCTAGTCTCTCTCCTTCTTTCTCAACATGTTCAAACACATCAGTATGGATTTTTGCATGATCCTGTCCAAGTTTCCTCCATGATGTTTCAGAACCACAAAAGTGTCAAGCTCTAAATAAGTCTTCAAACATTGCAGTAAAGTTCTTCACTGTCCAATTCCCAGGTTTGATTTGTCCATTGTTGCAGCATCCTCATATTCATTCATAATTTTTGGTGTGATTCCCAAATATTGCAATTAAGCTCATGCAAAATCCCCTTGTTTTCTTAGCAAAAAATCTAAGATGTGATGTATGGAATCTTCCAACACTTCATTTTTCATTTTCAATGCAAAATTCTAGCATCAAGAACATGCTTTTGAGACGAATTTCTTTTCATCACAAAAAGGGATTTTCACAAGTTTTTATGCAAACTTAAAAAATTTTGACTCAAAAGATAGTGGCTTGTTATTTAATTATTTAAATGAAATAATCTCATGCAACAAATTATCTATCCTATTTTTGGGTAGTTGATCATTGATATCAGACCTGCAATCCATAAAAATGACATTCAAATAATTCAACACATCAAATTTTGTCTTTTGATGTCCACTCTCATACCATTATGGTTTTTTATGCTAGGTAGCGCAAGTTGTTGTCATATTGATTGGAAATTCCTCTTCCTCATTGGCACAGTTACTGAATAAAAACTTAATATTTCCAACATAACTGAGTTCATTGGTGCCAGATGCATTGGTACCCATTTCATCAGCAGTATTTCTTTTGATTGTTGTATCAAAACAAAGAACAGTTTCTGCCAATGTTGCTTCAATGGTGGATGTTGAAGCTTTACTGGTTTCTTGAAGTTTGTCCATGTCAACCCATTTTTGGAGCTTGCTAATTTCACGTGTACCAAGAAGTTGGTTAATTTGCAGCTTGTTAGCAACCTTCAGTGTGCGCTGAGCTTGTCTCAGATGGCGGGTGATGTCAGGAAGAAAAAAACATCATTGAATTGGAGGGAAGGTGTGACTGTCTCCCCAGCCTTGTACTTGTGGATATGAATAAGGTGCACCCACCTGCGTTTTGGATCATTGCGTTTGCCCAGTGACAGTTTATAGAGGCTCTGAATTTTAATTTTTGCTTTTGTGCTTTCTGCAAGTCCCATTTGATCCCACTCCCAGAGACTGTGGAATTGAAGAAAATTGTTCCAAACATTTTTGCTTGATCTTGAAGTTTTTCTGCCAAACTTTTTCTTCTTTGTTGTGATGAGGTTTGCAGCCTTGAGCAGCGTCGCGTATTCTTCTGTTGGGAGAAGAGTTAGGAGACACATGGAGCTTGCACAGTCCCCACAGATGGAGAAGGTGTGTGGCTGGGGCATTACTTGTGTCACTTGCTTGATGAATAGGTGGATTTTGAGCCCAACTTTGACCTTGATGCTGGTCATTGCAAAATTGTTAGCTGAATAAAAAATTACCTTGCTTTGTACATTAGGACATAGATGGCTGTAAATGACATCTGCGAATGGCCATTTTTGATGATGGTTTTGCCAGTATTAGAAGATGATGCTCATAAAAAAGGCCACAATGAGGGGGGTAGGAAGAGATGATTTCTTTGAAGCATCCAACAAGATGATGAAATGAAAATTAATGTGAATTAAAAAGTGTGCAAAAATACAGCTACATTTAGTTTCCTCTAGTGGCCAACCTTTTGCAGTTAAAAGCCACAAATCAGCAATAAAAGTCTCCAAGTCACAAATCAGCAATAAAAGTCTCCAAGTAAGACACATGAAAAAAGTGGATTGAAGTTTTCATGCAAACATACTAAAATTACAATAACCAATATTGCCAGAAATGGCATATATATTTATTTTGTTTGAAAAAAACTAAGTACTAAGCATAAAAGGCCTAACTTATGTGACATAGTGACAATTAATTTCAACTCCTAAGGAGAAAATGATGCTGCAATTTCATAAGTATCTTCCTCTCTGTCATAGAAGGGATTCCCCTCTTAGTCAGGAGCTCTTCCCCAGGAACTTCCCTGGTGTGTGTAGATTCCTACATACACCAAAGACTATCACATGTGTCGACATGTGATGACCTTGCTCATTTTAGATCAGTAAAACTAATCATAATATTCACGTGGCCATCACTCTTAAGTGGTGTCATAATATTCACATTGCCATCACTCTTAAGCTGTCATATGCCACAACTCAATAACAAGTATTTGGTATCGGTTGATCTTATGAATAATCTGACGTGATCAAGTTAATGTGAATGAGCACTCTCCCACCCAACATGAAACCATGGGTGATTCAATTTATCTCAATTGAATGCAAACAATATTCCTGAGTAATATATTGAAATGCATTTATTGTGGAATCTAAAAATCTGTAAATCTTGATTGAAGACATCCTTAAACTAGTCAAAATTCCTCTCATCACAACAATTTGAAGATAAAATGATGAGTCTGCAATTCAGATCAAAAAATGACAAATGTTTGAAAAGTTGCAAATTTAGGTGAGTTTAATACAATACATAGGACAAAGATTTGTGTTGAGCAAACTAAATGAGTATACATAAGCATGTTATGCCCAGTTGTGCTTACCCTCCTATGCCTTCTATCTCTCTGTACTTTAGTGATGCCATGCCCACTATATGAACCAATCCTTCTCTGATATATGAATCAATGTATGCTCTGTGTTTGGTAACACAGTTCTTATTGTGGCACCCACATTCTTATAATTCTAAAATAATAAACTTTTATCTTACTCAAATATAGGTGTATCACAAGTAATTACCTAGTCCTATCGAAAAATCTAGTGAAAACTAATCAAACATGATCAATTTGGGATCTGACACATTGTCACTCTCATCAGACACTCCAAGAGCTCTTATATTTTAGAATGATCACCCGCTGCTGACAATGCCAAACACTCCATATATCTGAGTAAAAATATTTCTACAAATATCACCATGCAGTTGGCAATGACTAATGCATTAACACTTGCTACAATCATTCATTGAAATAGGGAAATCCATGATGACATGTTCTTCCTTCAAACCATAAAAACATTGTTGAAAACATCAACCCATGATGATGCTAAACATATTCAAATCCTCAACACCATCGCTGTGTTTTGATAGGAGACAACATGACACGTTCACTATCACAAGCATATTACATTACTTTTCTACATTTTTTATTTTATTTTTTCTGCAAAACCACATAATGTGTTAATTCCTGCAATGCAACATTACCCAATCAACACAATGCATAGCTCCAACCCCAACCTTTTTCTACAGAGGTCATCACAATGTGAACAAAAGACAAAATTATTTTGTTAGTACACCATTGATATTATAGTTTTTGTGTCAAGGACATACACTTCTTCAGGCATCCATGATGCCAATGACACAACTTGTTTGCTAATTTTCATGATGTGATACAACACAACATTGTTTTATTCCAAACCAATTCATTGGGGATGATAGGAGAAGTCATTTCAACCACCAAATTTTCTACAAATGCCACATGATGTGTTGGTCCTAATCAAATTCATACACATATTGAATCCAATCAATTGGAAGTTTTCAAACACACAACTTATACCTTTCTGCCTCTCCATGCAAGATACAAGATAATAATACTATATTTTAATGCTACGTAAACTTTCATTTGTAATGTGTTGCCTCAATGACACACACTTATCCAGCCATCCATGATGACAACACAAATCATGGAGTGATGTAAGACTATTTTACATAATATGTTCTATGTAAACATCAAAGGCAGACAGTGAACAACAACAATAGGTTTCAAGCAAATTTCACTGGACCAAAGGAAGCATCTATTGCCAATTCAAAAATCTATTTCACTCAAATTGCTGCAGGCACCAGATAACATGTCATGTCACATCTAAGTTGAATGGGATGCAGAATCAGATGGGGTATTGCTCAAAAATAATAATTGGACTCATCTTGCTATGAAGTTCATTTGTCCTAGAATTTTGCAAATTTGTGCCTGTTTTTGACTTCCACCATGAGACCTATCAAACCTTTTTTCTCTCATTACCACACCAGTTATTTAAGTTCCCTCTGTGCTTTCTTTCTTTTCTACCTAATCCCATACTTCCTTTGATCTGATCTCACCCCCACCTACACCCCTCTGTAAAACCCTTTCCACCATGCTGACCTCCCTACCCAATACATATCTCCCTCTCCACTGTCAGTACCTACCACAATCCAAATAAGTCTCTACCCCCACTCCCCATCAATACCATCCCTCATCCTCACCCTCTTGCATGCCCCACCTTCCCATCATCCTTTGACATCATTCCATCCAGGCACACATCTTGGGGCCCAAAGCCTCTGGCTTTCAGTCCTGCTCCATAACCTCCAACTTTACTTCCCAAACCAGTAATCCACTGTCAGCGCCCACTGAACATCCTCCCCAACTCTTCCATTTCCAGTGTTTTGGCAATTCCTACCCTACTACCTGATTACCTTGACAATCCCTCAACCTTGGTTCCCATACTTCAGTGTTGTCTTGGCAACTCCAACCCCTTACCTCAACATAGATTCTACTGCCTTGCACCCTTGCCCAATGCTTGCCTCAGCAAACTCCAACTAAGCATTGCCTTGGTAATCCCTCCACCTCATTTCCCACACTCACAATTTGTCTCAACAACAATGACCCAGCATCCATGTACCATTCCTACTGATTTGCCTCTGTTGCCACAGAATTTCTTCAGTAACTTTGAATTCCTCCATTGCCTTGGCATACATTCCTACCACCTCAGCTCCCATACTTCCACATTGCTCAAACAACCTTATTCCAGAGTCTCTTTATTGATCCTACCAATTTCCCTCTGTTAACAAACCATTGCCTCAGCAATTTCCACTTCCCCATTGCCTTGGCAGTTCCCCCACCTCAGTTTCCATACTTCTTGTTGCCTTGGCAACTCCAACCCCTTACCCCAACATAGATTCTTCTGCCTTGAACCCTTACTTTATTCTTGCCTTGGCAAACTCCAACTAAACCATTTCCCAGTAATCCATCCACCTCAGTTCCCACACTCACATTTTGTCTCAACAACAATGACCCAACATCCATGTACCATTCCTACCAATTTGCCTGTTGCCACAGAATTGCTTCAGTAATTTTGAATCCCCCCATTACCTTGGCATTCCTCCCACCTCTGCTCCCACACTTCCACATTGCTCCAACAACCATATTCCAGAGTCTCTTCATTGATCCCACTAATTTCCATCTGTTAACAAACCATTACCTCAACAATTTCCACTTCCCCATTTCCTCAGAAATTTCCACTTCCCCATTGCCTCAATAATTTCCACTTCTCCATTGCCTTTTTAATTCCCCTGCCTCAGTTCCCACACTTCTTGTTGCCTTGCCAACACCAACCCCTTACTCCCCAACATAGATTCTACCACCTTACACCCTTACTTCATTCTTTCCTTGGCAAACTTCACCTTCCCCATTGCCTTGGTAACCCCCCAATGCCATTTCCACACTTATCTTGCCTTGGCAACCTCAACCCCCTACCCTGACATGGACTCAACCACCTTGCACCCTTACCTGACGCTTGCATCAGCAAAATCCACCTTCCCCAATACCCCCCATCCTCCTTAGTTACCACCCTTTCAAGTTGTCTTGACAACCCCAATTCAGCATCCCATTCACAATTCTACAGATTTGTCTCTGTCTCTAAACCATCACTTCAGAAATTCCCACTTCCCAAAATCCTCATCTACCCCTACCCCCAGTCCCAAGGTGACATGTTGTCTTAGCAACCCCTGACCTTCACCCCAACACCAGGTCCAACTACACAGCCTCCCTGTCTCAACCTCTGCACTGACAATACACAGAACCCAGGCATTCCCTCTCTTCAACCCACTCACAATTCTGGTCCATTTTCATCTCTCACCCTTCTCCAATCCTTACCACTGACCCATCTCCTAATGCCTTGGCAAATCCTTCCTTTCCTCCCCTTGACCACATTCTGTCAACTTGCTGTCCTCACCAGGTCATTGCTCCAGCAACCCTTGTCCCTGCTCTACCTCAGCTTCCCCCTCTCTGTGGAACACATCCTCTGCCACAACCCCTTCACACCCATTCTGCTGCCTCAGCAACCCCCCTTTCCCTTTTCCTTGGCAACCAGATCATCTTGGCTCCACCTCCACACCTCCACTGGATACCTGCCCTGGCCTGCTCAATGCTTGTATGCTTCCACCTTCCACCAACATGGCACTCCCCTCTCTTGGTTTCACTCCCTCAGCCCCACCCCCTGCAGTGGTGCCCCAAACTTGCCTCCCCCCTCATAACTCCTGCCACATGGCCAACATACCCACCATTATGACCCAAACCTTGCTCCAGTAAACTCCATTCCACAACTGTTCCAAACATCCACTCTACTTGGTCATCATATGTTCTTCCCCTGGTTCCTACCCTCCCCACCTCCACACTGCTGGCATTTGCCTGTTGCCCCAGTTCTTCTGCCCTCATTGCCTGATACCACCCTCCCCAGGACACAACCAACTTGTTGACATCCATCTCTTCTCACCACCCTGGCTACCCTGTATCCCCTTCACAACCCACTTCAATACCCAAGCAATCCCAATCCACCCCATCTTATTCATTTGTCCCCCAGGACCCCCATACAATTCATACCAACTGCAACAGAAATACTGCCACTTTACCCCATTTTCTCCACACACCCCTTACTTGCCCTCCAATCCTCTATACCCTGCAACAATCCTTTTCCTGCTCCAACAAAACTCCATGTACCTGCTTTAGTATGTACATATTAAAGAAATACAAAAACCAAAACTCCACACCCCCAACAACTAGACTGCCCTGCCTCCCAGACCATTCTATGATCCACCCAACAATATCCTTGCAACTCTTCCCACTCATCTCACATCCCCCCGTCCCCCCACTCACCATCCCCACACTATTTTGACCACAACCACCATCAACATATCATGTCCAACACCCCCAAAGGAGGCACTTCCCCACCACCCCTTGGCCTACTCCCTAAACCTCTCACTGTACACATTTGGACCAAACCTCAATATGAACCAACTCAATGCACCACACATCTTGATCCACATCTCAAAATGGATATGGGATGGCATTGTCCATGACCCTTCAAACCCCACCATACACCACACAGACAATGAAATGTTTCATGGGATTCCCCTACAAGTGATCTCCTTTCATTGCATGTTTTGTTGCATCGTGGACCTCCTCAACTATATAAACAACTCTGTCCAGATGACACATAGTGTCAAAGTTAGCCTCTGGCACATTTTCAACCAATGCTGCACCTCCAGGATTGCTCCTTTGGCATGGATAATGACCTTTGGGACATTGCATTGCAAAACAATTAACAAATGGTATGGGAAATCCTTCTTGTCTATCCTTCCCTCTGGTGGGCTCTTTTGAGGGAGCTAGATCATGACCTGTACAATCCAATGACTGGCACAAAAATCATCCACAACAGAGTTCAAGCAGGCAATGGCATCCTCTACTATCTTTGAAAATAGCACAAAAACTATCAGATATGTCTCCACTTGAATTCTCCCAACAATTCAACTATGACCTCACCCTTGCAGTCAACCTCAAACAATTCTTTGAACCTCCCTTGACAAATGAAATTAGACCCATCTTCATGTTCATAACTTCCTTCCCACAACACTACATTTCAGAGCTCATGGACAGGGATGACTACAGTCCTTCCTTGGATCATGTTACAGATATCCTGCAATGGATGCAATATTTGACAAAATTCACAAACAAGAACTCAATGAACAAGCACCTGATATTCCTGCATCTGGCACCTTCCTGCTTCAATTCCCATTTGAATACCCAATACTACACCAACCAACACTCCCTCCACCCTACCCATATGCTAAGTGGAGGTGCAACAAATCCAACAGAAGACAACAACTTCCTTAGGTGGGGACCTCCCTTGCCAGGCAGTGTTCCCATTGCCCTTGCTGACTCCCTTTCTGACCTCACCCCCTTTGTCCCAGCCATGACAGACCATGAATCCAACCCCACCCTGATGTTCTTCTTCCATTAGGCATATTGCCTGGCCAACATCAAACTGCCACAATCTTCACTACTCCACCAGGAATGTGAATACCCCATGTATGAATTCAAGGAATTCAACTACAAAGACAACAAGCTCCACCACTGGACACATCATACTATTGGCCTCCCTGACCATGTTCACAGATGCATTCTCCATTGGACAATTTGTCAGTGGCTCCCAGTCTCCCTCAACCTGGATGATCCACTGGATACCATCACAAATGGACAGATGTAGGAATTAAATGATATACATGATCACAATGGTGCACCTCTACTGAGAATCCCATCACAAATTCAATCACTCCTGTTGGAAAGAAGCTTGGCACTACAGATTGCCCACCACATGGTCAGACGGCCTTGACTGGGTCCCACCTCCTAAACCAGAACACCCATTTGATTATGTCATGTGGGTCCTTGCCATGCACAAGCCAAGCTTGCAAAGCACCACTGTCCCCCCCAACCTATCCTGGTCTGCTCTTTTTTTGATCACCTCCACCTATAATTTCACCACAATGAGCACCTAATTCCCATGGTTTGGTCCCTTCTTTACCCTCTATATCTCCTGGACCAACTTCCAACCCTTCCCCTCTGTTGAGCAACTTAACTTCCTTAACTCCCCATCAATCACCACTGGCTGCCTTACCCCTCACAATCCCTCATGACACCTTCCCTTGCAGGACCACAGCCTTCCTCTGTCACTGAATTTGCCATTAACAACGCCATTTTGGTCTCCAAAGTAGCTGTGATGTTTACTTACATGGATCTCATCTGAATCTGTGGATGCCGTGTCACTATGACTGATGACCACAAACTTGGTTTTATGCCACAGTCCAACTAGCACCTCAACTTTGCCTTGACCCCAGCCTGCGCCTCAATGGCATCTCCATCTTTACCCTCAGCCACATCATTTACAACTCCTTCTGAGTTACCAGCAACCTGTCTGCCAATATCATAGATTCTCTATGCCATTGGATATGCAACAACAACAACCTGCCCCTGGCACCACCATTGGAGAACTTACCATTTGCTTCCTGCATATTGCCTGAGCCTTAACCATCCTACCCAAAATCTACCTTTTAGACCCCACTGATACCAACCTCAAGACTATCTTCCCTCTCACCTTCCCCAACCACATTCACCAACAATATGCCAATGGTGTCCTCTGACACCATTAAAGATTTTTCTCAATGTAGCTGCCAGCCCCCAGGCATTGCCTCCCCTACTCTCTTGGCTCAGCAACCAGAAGTCTTCCTACAACAGCTCACACACTCCCCCCCCACTGGCCTCCTGGTTCTCCTTTCCCTTTCATTGCCTCCAACTTCCCCACCCCTTACAATCCACCTCCCTCTGATTCTGATGACAAATCTCTCTTTTGACCACCCCTAGTACTTTTGTTTGGAGTTTCATCAACTTCATTTTTTATCTGTTCTCTCATATGGCCCTTGCCCTCATAATTTGTCCTCCTTGAGCCACAACTGCTCTCCTCCAGTGCTCTTACATCACATAACCTTATATACAATGGCAAGAGGAAAAGGTTTGGGAATGGTCACATAAATCTTTTCAGATTCTGTAACCCTTTACTTAAGGACCTAACCTAGTTGCCACAACCACTACCAGCAATGTCACAACAACTAACTGACAGATTGTGCATGATACCAACCATATGATAGATCAAGGAGTGGTGTAGGTCTTCTGACATTAAGAGGAAAATTGAAGGCAGATGGTGAACTACAATGAGAGGTTTCAAGCAAACTTCACTGGTCCAAGGGAAGATTCTATCACCTGGGTGAAAATCTGCTCCACAGAAAATTGCCACCAGCACTGGATGACACATAATGTGTTGATTAGACACCTAGATGTTAATAGATGCTACATTGTTCACACATTGTGTAATGAGATTATTTTTAAGTTATGGCTACTTTTTGTTGTCTTGTGGTTTCTGTTATTTTCTATTCTTATGCACCCATATGTAGTTCATACCTTGTAGAGTGTCCATATGTAGTCCCTGGTTCTGGTCCATCTTGTTCTGTTCTCCAACACACTCTTGCAACCCCAGAGCCTCTCATTGTGAATTTTTTGCTGTTCTGTTCCTGTTGCTATTGACATTTTTTTCAGGCTTGGTTGCCTTTGCAAAGGTCATCTATTTTACCATTACTTGTGGGGTTCATTGCAAATGGCATCTTATTGTAACATTCTAAAGGGATAATCATATGTCTCCTGAATTTCTTATACTCTGTACCTTGTAATGGTTTTGTGAACACATCTGCCCACATCTCATCTTTGGGACAATACCTCACCATTGCCTCTCCACTATTGACTTTGTCTTTTATTAAATAATATTGGGCCTTAATATGTTTAGTCTGTTTAGATGTAGATCCCTTCCCATTTACTTCCAGTAGTATTGTGCTCTTATTGTCTTGGTATGTTGTACTTGGTCCTGTTTGGTATCCTTGACTTTGTATGAAATACTCTGTCCATTGTACTTGTGCCATTGCATCATCTACTGCTATGAGTTAACTTTCTGTTGAGCTCCTCCCATTTAGATTCTGTTTCTGAGACATGGAAATGATCATCCCCTTTCCCTAGCATGAGAGCTGCCACAGTATGACTCCATCAGTCCTCATGTACTGCATGTGCCACATCAATGTTGTACTGTGTTACTGCTAGATTAACAATTGATAAGTTGCTTCAATTTTCCCCATCATCCTTGTCAGGACTTTTCATCCTTGTAGTGAGAAAAAGCACTGTCACTTATATGTCTCTTTGTGCTTTTGTGCTCACAAAAAGTAACTGTGCTATGATGTGGTGGAAATGCAATGCCTGCTCCTCTGGTAGTTTTACTGCTTTGCTTTGTCCTGTACCAGGAAAAGATAGTTTGGTGCTGGGTGTGCTGCCTCACCACTTATTTCCTCTGGAATGTCATTTATTATTCCTTTGATGTCCACCATTGATATGTGTACCACTCCTAGTGTTCTGAAATCCAGGGTGATCCTGAGGTAATCCTGTCTTCCCTTTTCTATTTCCTTCCTCCTCCCTCTTTGTTTGTCAAGTTCCCTGTTCCAAGGGAATGGTCATCTGGTGCAGTCCACAAACAGTAGGTCTCCTACCTGGCCTTCTTTGTCCCACTCCTGCAAACTCTGGACTATTGACTCTGACATAGGTAATTCGTTAAATTGTCTTCTCTTGATGATTTTCCCAGTGGTGAGGCACATGAACCTGTACATCCCTTGAATGCTGCTGGTTGACCCCAGGCTTATTGCCACCCATGTTTGGCTTGCCATGGTGTTTGCCCTTTCCTGGCCTTCAATGACTTCACAGTATGCCCCAAAAGGTGTCCAGCAATGCTTCTTATAATCCAGCTGTTGCTGTACCGCTATCTCTCTGGGCAAGTAATTGTCAGAGATCCTAATCTTGTTTGGCACAGTTTTCAGCCACATTATGCAAAAATAAATCAGCTATACCATCATCTGCCCAGGTATCTGTTTGTATGGTAGGGTGTTCACAATTCCTCTGATCTGCTCCTTGATGGCCCAAATGTGTTGTTTCCAACCCCTATGTATTCCCTGACAATGGTGGTGTTCACCGCCACTTTGGGAAGGAATGACTCAACCTTTTCAAATTCCCCATTCATGAGTAAGGTCATTGGTATATTCTGATTGTTTCCTTAAGACTCTCTGCTGGTCTTCACTGGTTCTTATTGGTAAATAATGCACTGTTAAAAACTTATTGTCCCAAGAGATTGTCAATAAAAATGCTAGTCTGTCAAGAAACATCACATATCCAGTCAGCCACACACACTTATTCATTTCTACAATCTACACAGGTACAGTTACTATTTTGATTTTACCACTGGTGGTTTCTTGATGTTGTTTTCCCTCTTATTCCTACAAGGTTGGGTCCATGCATGTTGCGAGCTCTTTTGATTGCATTGAGCAATATAGTGCAGTCAGGGAGTAAGTTGCAGTTTTCCATTTGTGTGAACTCTGCTTTGGTTGGCACATTGCTCTCCTAGCCTTGTCTGCCTTGGTTAGTTGTCACTTGGTATTACCTTTTGTGATTCCTTTTATACTACTTAGGAGGCACACTGCTGCTTTACTCTCCATGAGGCTTTTACATAGGAGTCCAATCTTGTTGAACCAGAATCTCACCTCTTATTCCAGGGAGTGTACCACAAATTCCCTGCTGGTTTTCTTTGTGTCAAATGAAACCCTGTGTGTTGTTTGTGTTGTATGAAATTCTGTATTGTTTCTTGAGCTTGGTGAAGGATAGGATGTTGGCAATGACAAGGGTGTTGAGCCACACCTCCATATTTTTCAGGTCACCTTTTTGGTCTGAGTAGATTGATCCTGCATTGCAGTAAGCAGTAAGGCCCTTATCCACCTTTTGTACAATATGTAGGTATTCCTTCCTCACCACTGAACTGAACACTAAATGTTGTGCACAGATCAAGATAGATGTGCTCCAGGTTGAATTTGTATCCATACCATTGGAAGAAAGCAACTTGAATGAATCCTATCCCCATGGGTCTATCTCTTCCTTTGGCATTGTACATTGTCAATGTTGAGGTGTACTGTACAATCCTTGTTGCTGTTGGGTTGGTTGGGACAGTTGCATACAAAGTGTCCAGGGTCACTGGAGGCATAACATTTTCCTTGCCTAGTTGTTTCCTCCCCCACTTGTGTGAAAGCCTCTCCTCCCACATTCCCCGTTTTTCCCCAGTATCTTGTATCTTGCCATTTAGGATTCCCAGTGCCTTTGCCAATGTTTTTGGGCAGTTGTCCTGTCCCTGCCTGTAGTGATTTTGTAATTCCATTTTTAATGCCCAGACCATCTGTTGTCTGTCCCTAATATTGGAAGCACCCCCACCATGTTGTCTTTCAGAGTGGCCCTTGCTTTTTCCAACTCCTGAGGTGTTGGATTTTATGGATTTGCTGCATGGACTATGTTTTGCAGTGTGTAATCCAAATAATCTGGCTCATTACCAAATTGTTCCCCATATGCTTCCACTACATCAACATAAATTCTTCTGCTTACTTCTCATTGGTTTGTTTCCGTCCTTGATAGCAGGTATATACTCACCCTTCTGCCTGGATGAGCAACATCATTTGTTCCAATGAAACATTGTAGTTAAAACATATTCCCTGTATCAACTCCATCAGCCTGACTACTTATTGTTGGGTCTTGATGCCATTGAAATCATCTTGTCCTTTAAGTTTAATTAGATGAGAGCTTAGGTCCATCCTGTATTATCTTTGAGTGTTGCCTGTGTGTCATCTGCACAATGATATTGATTCTTCCAGATCTCTATTTCCACCACTGTTGCTGTTGCTGGGTTGGGCTCTGCAAGCATTGTCACATTCTGGCATGATGAGGTTCCTAACAATTCTTGCAATTTCCATCCCTTTGTTGTACTTCTTCTGGATGTACTGAGCAATATGCTTTTGGGTTTTGACAAATTTTGCCATGTGTTTTGGCAATCCATACTCAAATGTCATTGAGACCTGCTACAGATGATTTAAAACTTGTTTTTCGTTATCCCAGAAGAATAGCCTTCCTTCCTCAGTCTCATACTCATAATTTTTCTTCGTGATAAGTTGAAAATAATGTTGATTAAACACTAATAGATGGTACATTGTTAAAACATTGGGTGACAAGATTATTTGAAGTTATGGCTACTTATTGTTGTCTTGTGGCTTCTTGTACCTTTCTCTCCTTACCAAGCAGTTTTACCTCATAGAGTGTCCATATGTTGTCCCTGGTTCTGCTCTCTCTTACTCCATTCTCCAACATCATTTAGCATCTTAGGTTGAATGGGATGCAGAATCAGACAGAATATTGCTCACAAATTATCAGATTCATCAAGCTACAAAATTCATTTTTCCTAGAATCCAGCCAAATTGTACCTGTTTTTGATTCACCCAACCAATCCTCCCCAGAGCACAAGCTCTGGGAGTGGTCACACAAATGTTATCAGATTCTGTAACCATTTAATCAAGGACTTAACTGTCACATCTACTACCAGCAATGTTGCAGCAACTAACAGATGAATTATGCAGAACATTAGCCATAGGAGAGGTCAAGGCATGATATAGGTTTTCCAATTTTAAGAGAGAAACAACAATCATGCTACAATTATTATTTTTAGTTTCTATGACATCAACTCACAGAAATTACATACAAACAAATATTGATTTTTTTTTGTCATCCACCTCATATTGAGGGATTATCTTTTTTGCAA
>JALLPE010000288.1:0-19349 GCA_036940025.1 Conticribra weissflogii
TGCATGTTCTAGATTAATGCCACAGTTTTGTCCAAGGTGGAACTACATCTTGGAAATCCAATCTTTGTTGAAAATTTTTCGTGTCATGTCTGCTCTTTACTATCCTACTTCTTTATACTTCGGGTTAAATAGAAAATAGCCAACTCAACTGATTAAATAATGCGACTGCTTGCCAAAACCACAGGATTGGCGTTATTTGAAGACTATCGAGTGGCTGGATTTCATTTACGTTTTTCACATTTTATGATGTTTTGAGTCATGACAATATGATCCAGAGCTTCCAATGGATTCGTAAATAAACCATTCTCGTGCGGTACAGAACAATTGGAAGGGTAAAATTAGCTATCTGCAGTTCCATGAATTGATGGTTCTGTCCCATTTCAATCATTGATTGAGCGAAATCAATGTCCAATTTCTGTACGCTAGACAATACTCTCAAGTGACCATATTAGTTTCCCCCGATGAAACTTATCATCCATCAGAAAGTTGCATTCATTGCCCGCTAAGTTTATTGTCACTCAGTTGTAAATTGGATCGGAAATAGACGAAGGCAACTCAACCTCAGCCAAATATTCTTCCAAAGCATCTTTGGCCTTTCCCCATGCCGCTTTTGCTTTGGCAACGTCCCCTTTTGCACCAGCCACCTAATGCGACGTTAGTGGTTCGAGAACAAAAAAAGAATTTTATTATTCACAAATTTCTTGACTAATACGCAGCAGAAAGTTCAACAGGAGCTAAAAGCATAAAGACCAAAAATCAGTGCTCACCTTGATTGGATCAAATGTTTTGGCAAGAGCCTTGTACTTTTTCACAGAAGGCAAATTTTCCGCAGGCTTCCCCGATTTGGCAAACGACGACGCCAACAAAACACCACATCCACTAAGCTCTTTATTCCCCACCAGATCCACGTACGCCGCGTAAGATCTACCATTCGAGTCGGCTTCCCTGCGTTGATATTCAATGAAGAAATCCACCCACGCCCTTCCCTCTGTCACCCCATCGTCGATTGCGGTTCCCAACTTTTTGAAATCTTTGACATCGGCGACTACACGAGTTTTGTAGGATTTTTGAAGTTCTGCCTTGGAAGTGGGAGATTTACCGGCATAGGCGGACGATCCCGCTCCGTCGAACGCCAGTGCGGGCGATGGATTGACAAGAATTGTTGGTTGGAGAAAGGCAGCCGAGGTGATGGTGGATGTGCATGTTTGGAGAAACGCCTGGCGGGAGGAGCACTTGGATGGTTGTTTGGGTGTAGTGTAGGCAGATGTGGATCCGGCGATGATGAGGGAGATGACAGCGATATTTTTCATCGTGGTGGCGATCATGACGGTTCAGTTAGCGGAGAAACGTGGTTGGACGGACCGATCTTTGCTTGATGCGATAGGATAAAAGAACAAAAATATCAATCTCAATTTTCTGAACGGAGGAAAGAAAGATTATTCATGGCTCTTCTCTTCTTCAGGCCGCACAAACGGGGGAATGTTGTTATTTTTTCACTCCTATTTCTTTTTGGGATCTTGTGAGTTCTCTAACTGACGCTGACGTACGCGCCTGTCCAACGATGAAACAAATATTATTTCATAACTTAAGGTATCAATATCTTTTCATGGACATGTACCAGTGTTGTGCGCTTTTCGTATCCAATCGGATGATGTATAGTATGGTACTCGGAATATCTTACCGGCATTGTTGAAATCCGGGGAAATCCCCCAGCCGGCCAGCACACACTTCATCATCATTAATCTACAACTGTAGTACTATATCAAGGTACGATATTATATCTGTAAAGATGTACTTAATCAAATCAGCGAAAGTACAACTTATACAATATTTATTTTGTTCTATCTTTAAGTCATTCACAAGGAACAAAAGAAAGAAACTGAACCAAACATCAGCACCATCTCAGCACGAGAGCGCCGGAAGCAGGTGACAAAATCTCCCGAGACAGCACAAAATATTTTTCATTAGATCTCTCATCTTATTGGAATGCACTAAACGCATCGCCGTCAAGAACCACTTCCTCTTCTTTTAGGCACGCACAGTATCAGTCCTCATTGGCTCTATCACAGTCGCCGAAGAGGTGTATCATAAATTAACTTCTACAACTGCTCCTCTGAACTACAAAAAACGAGCAATGACTCTTCGCCTTCCCATCCTCATTCTAGCAACCGTAGCAGCCGGAACTTTGCACCATGCAGACGCCTTCGTGAAGCCCACACCCCCAATGTCTTCCAGACTTGGCCGCAATGTATCCTCGTCATTACATAGCAAAAGCAACGATATTGGCGACGAAATCGGCTCAACCTCTCAACCAGACTGCCGTCAAAGACGATCCTTCCTTTCCGTGACCGCCACCGCCGCTAGTCTCTTTCCATTGCGAGCGTCCGCCTCGACGACGTCTTCGAAAAAGCTCAATCTCTCATCGGAAGACCTTAAACAAATTATTCTCTCGGATATCGTCGACAAGTCCTTTTTGGTCACAGCCGATATTACTCGAGATGTCTATGACGAGTCGGCCACCTTCACCGACGAAATCGACGTGTACACCATGGATAAGTGGATCAAAGGCACGAAATCGTTGTTCATCCCATCTGGGTCGAGAGTGTCCCTCGTCGGCGATGTGGATGTGTCCCCATCGGAGGTCTCGTTCAGGTTTGACGAAGATCTAATGTTTAACATCCCCTTCAAGCCCGTGTGCTCGTTAACGGGGAAGGTTGTTTTGACGAGAGATGAAAATACTGGATTGATCACATCCTATCGGGAATATTGGGATCAGAGCGTCAATGAGGTGTTGAAGACTGCCAAATTTGGCAAGAAGGCTTGACAGCGTCCCATTAATTGATTATACCTCGAGCTACCGGTGAATTGTGTTGTTGATATCACAAACAATTGATATTATGTGACATCGTTGCATTGATTCGCTGTGCTATGAAAAATGAAACGAGAATGCCTCGCTATATTTGTTTAAGACTGTAGAGAATCCTTTCCGCATCGATCAACTTTGCTACGTCATGAGTAATTATTCGCTTTGCGCATTTTACTGTGTGCTTAGAATCAAACCTGTAAAATATAAAACATCTGAAATTTACATGTTAAAAGTAGTCCAGTGGAAAATGTATTGCGAAGAAGTTTAAGAAGACCTTTTCCTTGGTAATACACTACAGGGTCCCCGCAAAGTTTTCCTTTCAGTTTCGTTCCTAAATGTTTCTTCCTGTTATGCAATATAAATGAAGAAAAATCGAGCTAGACAGTTAATGCAATTGTACCAATGATTTGTAAATGGGTTATTCAGTCTGCCTCAGTCTGGAATTTTGTCCATAACTTCTCGAATGCTTTCAATATCGTTCGGTGTATCATATTGATCAAAACAAGCCCTGCAAATAACTAACCCCTTCCCGCGACAAGCTTTGCAGACCACCCTTTGTCCATAAGTCACGTACGTTCCATCATCGCAATTGGGACAAGGCACAGCTCTCGTCCCCTGACACTCCGAACACGGCGCTACTATCTTCGGTGCGGGAGGCAAGAGGGCGTCATCATCCCCAAGTGTCGATGACGCATTATAACTTTCTTCTCCTAGCGCATTCCAAAACGCCCTAGCCAAATTACCATTCGCCGGCCCTCCCAAAAAATATACCGGGACAATCCACAGGGGAAAGAACCCTGTCTCTCCCGCATCATTGTAATGATATGCCCATGCCCCCTCATTGTCCCCCAAAGTTGGCAAGATGGAGATTAGTCCGACTTCAATCAAAGGACCTCCAATAGCAGTCGCTGCACTGGTAATCAAACCCGAAGTCGTTCCATCCAAGGCCAAGAACCCTCCTGCGGCCAATACGCTCATGACGTTCAAAATGGAACTCCTATCCAATCCATGAGCAGATAGAATTCCACTCAGCCAATATTGGAATGTAAAGTACGAAATCCCCACAAGAACTTTGGGAATGGATGGATTCAATATTTCCGACTGTTGTTGACCCCTTCCCTTTTCCAAAAATACTGCGTCCAGCCAAATGTAAAGCCACCCAATTAAAAATCCGGCCAACCCGAATAATGGAGGAACCCAATACGTAGTTACACATGTCAGCAATCCTGTCGTCTGATCATCTATGCTGCCTAATAATGGGAAAACCAACGGTGTATTGTAGGATAAAACCCCGAAAAGGGAATGATACGAATCCAAAAATGGGCCGAGGGAAGCACCGCAGAGAGCCATTAACAGGGAAAATTTGGTGGACTTCGCTGGGTCGGCTTGTATCACGTCGAGTAGCGTTTGCAATGGCAAGGAGGTATGTTCAGGACCATTGCTGTTTGGAGAAGAAAACAAAATTGATTTCGTTCTTAATTTGCTGCATGGAGTGTCGGGAAGAAAACGGCGATGAGGTTTTGAAAGTTGATAGTGTATGGGTAGCGATGGCTTCGTGGTTTTCTGTAAAGGCTTCACGTCGTAAGGACGGGTCGAAAATCCGTGCGCGCTGAGTAGGAGAGTGGATAGAAGAAACAAATTCTTCCATCCGACACTCGGTGGACGCATTGTCAACTGTAGAATTGCTTGTTCGTTTTCTTTCAATAGAGACATTTCAAAGTTGAAAAATAAAACTATAAAAGTTACAATAATTCAATATCGTATGAATATGATGAGATTAAAGGTATTTATTTGAAAAACGATATTAAATTACTGTTAATTCACTCTTTGAGTTCTCCTTTATTCTCTGTGTTGTTCTCATGTGTTGTTGTTGGAGTTTTTCGTAGGTTGCCTCCGCGCTGTTTGTATATTATATAAAACATCAAAACACCAACATAACCACAACGCAACAACCTAGTCCACATCTGACTCGAAGTAAACCCTTCGATCATCACTCTTCATCGTGCCTTTCTTTCCTCCTTCGATCTCATCCCATTCTTCCTTTCAAGTTATTCCTGTCTGATAGATCCTGCCACCATAGTAAATACTGTCGGCTTAGTTTTTGCACTTCAAACTTCAAATCCCTTTCGATCGATGTATGAGGAAGTATGGCTGAAGAAAACCCCTCATCGTTAACAACCGAAGGTCGTGTTGTTACATCAGAGACGTCTCAGTCATTTCCCAATGATCGTGCCACGGATGAAATGCGTCCCGTGGTATCACCAGGAGACGGGGACGAAAGGCCCCATCAACCCAGCGAAGAAATGGAAACTAAAAAAACAGTTAAGAATAAAGTGAATCAGAACAGAAAGAACCGCAGGGGCGCAAGACCTGTTAAAGCACCCGCCGCTGATGCAACCGAGGCGCGACACGTTGAAGCGAAAAGCAATAGAAAGGAGTCAAAAGATGCAAATAGTAGTAAGGGCTCTGCAACTGATGCTGTGGACAAAGATGATTCAAAAACAGTGAATGTCAATGTCGATGTGAAAAACCAAGGAGAAGTCGAAAAAGGAGCTAGATGCATTGAAAAATCAGCGGAGGATGCAGCCGATGGGAATCATCGTGAAACCGGGAATATTCAAGCCAATGGCACTGGAAAGGTTGCAAAAGGGGCAAGTCCTAGTAACACATCTTCAACTGATGCTGTACACAAAGACGATCCAGACTCGAATGTTGACGCGAAAAGCAATCTAGAGGTTCCAAAAAATCAAGGCTCAGTAATTATTCTGCAAATGATGCAGCAGATAATGATGATGTTGATCTCGGAAACGTCCAGACCAAAAACAATGGGAAGGCCACGAAAATTGGAAAAAAGCAACACAGCAAGTATGTTACCCGTCAGCGCAATAAAGCCGGAAGTAGCATCGACACGACGGACGCTCTGGTCAAATCAAAAGATGATGCACCTTCCTGTTTCGAAAACACGAATGAGGTTGAAGAAACTGAATCAAAAAGCCCAGTCGAAGAGGCTCCTGCCAATAGAGGGAGGCAGCATCCAAACAATAGGGGCAATCAAGAAAATAGACGAACTAACGGTAGAGGGAGAAGACAACCAAAAAATGCAAACAAAAATTCAAACGCAAATCCAAACAGTAACAAAGTTTCAGAGGGCGATGAGAAAGCAACCAAAGCACAAAGTGCAGAGCCCGAGTCCTCTAAAGACGGCATTATTTCTATGAAGGACGATGAGACATATAGAGACGGTCATTTCTCTACCTCTTTTAAAGAGGGAGAAATCAATGCAAAAAAAGATCATGAAAGCAACCAGAAACAACAAACTGGACACCAAGGAAAGACTGCGACAATGAATACAAATGCATTGGAATTGAATACCGGCAAGGAAGTTAAAAGTGAAAATAGTTTAAAGACCTTGCCTGAACAAGCGGGCGCCAAAGTAAAAAAACAGTCTTCAAATAATCGCACTCCACAACGAACAAGAAATCGAAGTAAAAAGGACTGGAAACACTCCCAAATGGAAGCTTCAGAGACCAATGACAGGGACAATGCAAATGGAACAAAAGATTCCTCGCAAGAGAGTTTCATCGAAAAAAGGAATCAGCCCCGAAATGACCGAAACAAGCCGCAGATAAAAGGCACGATAACCAAATCAGTCGATATTGAATTACTAGAAAATGAAAGTGTGAATAGGGAAACTGAAGCAAATTCCCAACATGATGGCCACCCGGATGTTGAATTGTTAAAATGTGGATCGGCTGACGCAACAAGAAAATCAGAAAAAGGAACGCGGCTTCAACCAAACCATCAAGAAACAATATCGAAAGTGGAGAACGATTTGGGGATTGCGAAAAAATCGAACAAGTTGGTGCAAGATGAACGTGACAAGATAATTTCCTCTCAAAAGACAAAAATTAAAGATCTTGAATCAAAGCTCAAGATGACGCAGGCTGAAAAATCAGGCCTAGTGGCGGAACTTGCGACTGTAATGGAACAACTTGAAGAGGAGAAAAAATTCCGAGATTTGATGTACGCCGATTTGGGAAAAGTTAAGGAGCTTGAGCGTAAGTTGAAAAATGAATCAGCTGCTAGAGTCTCTGTCGAAATGGAATTGCAATCCATGAGGGAGAAGTTGGAACGTTTGGATATTTCAGGGAAATAGTTCGAATGACCCATAAAAATCACAAAGTTGTAAATGGAAACTTGCTTCCTTCATAACAAAATAGTCAAAGACTGATAAACTATGAGATAGGCAAGACCGATGAACTCATTTTTTACGACAAATACCCAATAGTAGAATTTCACGTTGTCTCATTATCTTTCCTGGAATTCCATATCATCTTGTGATTATATTCATTGTTGGCTCATCACATGATTTTCTTCAGGAAATAACTCATTGACAATACCTCGAGTCGGCCACCTAAAACAAATTAACATAAAATTTATTTCATATCATCTATCTCTCCATTCATTTAGAGTGAAACGTCTAAGTTATAGTAGTCATGGCTGGAAAAAGAAACAGCAGTAATTAATGAAATAGGATAATTTGTTGTCAAAATGGAACGGACCAAGTGATTCTATTTTTTACTTAAGTGATAAAAGGTATTTATTACATAGTTCTACTGGAATACCTTGGTTACAGATCGACTATTCCAGCTCAACATCTCAGAGTCACGGCTTCGGAAGACAGAATATATTACCATTATCTAATCAAGCTGAGAAAAGTACAATATTCCAATTTCACTCGCAACCGCCCCAACTCACCAACCATCAGAATATCGTGGGTTTCTTTGGGTACGGATTTCGTTGTTTGCACTTACTCCTGCCTTCTTACAACCAATATTGCCGATCGAATCATACTCTCTTTAGGTACTATATGCCATACAAAATGGTTGCAAGGTCGCCGAAGAGATCTGCGTCCGGTGGTATGCAAGGGCAAGGCGACAGATCAGATTCGTCGGAATTTAACACTTACGACGCTTCCAATCGACCCCATAATGGAGGAGATATTGTCGTATTCTCCGGAATGATCCGCCGTGATCGCAGCAATAATGCCCCACCCGAAATATCTTCTGAAGGCGAGTCAAGCAAGACGATCCCAAAATTGAAGAAAACCGAAGGTATTAATACAAATAACACGAAACAAAAGTCAGGGAATCCCAATGTGAAATGGAATCAGCCCAAGAAAAATAGATTTCAGCAACGTGGCAAGAAAGGAGTAGAGGGAAAGGAGCCAAACCACTCCAATCCTGGCCTTAAAAAATCCGAAAAATCTTTGTTGGAAAGGATAGAGTTGAAATGCGAGACACCTTCTGATGACAAGAAAGACCAACGAAAGATTCAGAGGAAGTCTGCTCAAGAAAGGAAGGTGCCGAAAATCACTGTGCTCAAAAGGGATGGCGCCGGCACCAGGAACAATTGCGAGGTCGATGACATTCAATCCAAAAATATGCCGCAGTAGTCAGGTCTAGGATTGAAAGGACGGAAAAAGTCCCAAAGCGAAGGTATCGCAAAAATGTCAGAACTAGATGAGCTAGATCAAACGAAGAAGATTGCGCATTCGTTGCGTGATGATCTTCACAATCTGCAATCAAATTATCAGCAAAAACTTTCAGATTTGGAGAGAGAACTAGAATTTGAACAACGTCTTAGAACGGCAGTGCAAGATGAGCTTGAAAAGTCAAATGGAAAAGGATGATCTGGGAAAGAAAGTTGCAGATGCAATGGCAAAGCTCAACGAGGAACGGTCGCTAAGAGAGGCAACGAACGAAGATTTGTCGTCATCGATGGACGTCATTGCAAATCTACAACAAAAGGTGAAAGAGCTGGAAAAAAAGTTCAACAATGAGGCAGCTGCGAAAGTTTCTCTGATGATGGAACTACAGTCCATGAGAGTTCAATTTAATGGAGTGAGTTTGCTGGAGGAAGAGTTAATGATAGAAAGATCAGAGAACGCTAAAAAAACAAAAGCTTTAGAGGAGTTTTGCTCTGTCAAAGAGGAATTGTTAATTGCTAAAGAGCGAGTAAAAACTTTGGAAGAATTGTTGAAAACTGAAAAGGCGAAGACAGAAGAAGCCAAATCAACCATTCAAGAGCTTACTGAATCGATTGAAATTCGAGAGAACTATGTTCCCATGAAAAAGGAGATGTATTTGGGAAAAATAAGAAGTGAGCTAAGGAATACGCAACAAAAATTGAAGGAAGAGAGAAAGAAAGCGGCGCGAAATGCAAATCGATTGTCCAAAGGACATGAGGGAAAGCCTTGTCCAGAAAAGCTATCATTGTCAGATTGGGTTGATGTTGCCAATGTCAGAAATCGCATCGCTCCGATAAAAATGCCGCCTGCGGTAGAGGCGTCATTACCTATGCCTTTGACATCTGAGCGAGCTTCGTTGGTAAACTCCGAAAGTGCTCCCGTTCATTATGATGGAGTTGAGCTCAACGCTATAGATGACGAAGGAAATCCTCTTCAAGATGAACTCGCTTTCATAAGGTCAGCGTACTCACCAGATGAGATTTCAGTATTCGAAAACAAAATCACTTACAAACTTCAGCTTCCTATGGATGATGAGGCAGAATTAATCAAAATCAATGTCGTTTTGTCTATTCCAAAAGGTTATCCGTCATCTGGAGTTCTTCTTGTAAACAGTACCATTTGTGACAGTTCCAGTTGTTCACCAGAAGTGCGACGATGTGCAATTGATGCTTTGCCAAATTTGGTGGAGACGCTGACATGGGAGGCTAAGGCGGGAGAGGGAAGCGAGGCTATGTTGTCAATCTTCACAGTCGCGGAATCTTGGGCTAAAAGTGACTGGCATGGAATCGTGTCAGCGAAGATAATCCCTGCCGCGAGAAATAAGAAATCTACCGAAAGTGACCCGAAAAACGGTTGTTTTGAGATATGCACAGCATTGATATATTCGCATCATATCGTTGAAGTTGATACAATTCAGTTGGCGAAGAAGACAGCGTCGAAACTCTCTTTAGGCGGGTATATGAAGACTGGAAAGCCTGGACTGATGCTTGTCGAAGGCACTGAAGCAGACTGCCACTCCTTAGTAGAGTTGATTACTCTTGGGCAAAAGAAAGCAAGGAATAGTTGCAAAATGTCTGTGGGATCATCGTACTTCAAACTCGCCAGCAAAGTGGTGAGAAGCGAAAATGATTTGAACACTGGCAGGAAGTTGCCAAAGAAAATCCAACATTTGGATTCTACGACTAGTATGAACGAGTTGACAGTAGCTTGCGAGAAGATGGGCCTTGCAGAGGCACTTTCGGATATTTTGCTCGACTGATCGGTACAATGTACAATAATGCTCAGATTATTGGCGCAGTAAGCGTCAAATTTATTAAACAACTTACTAATTTATCACTTGTACTGATCTATTATTTTTCGGAGCCCAACAAAAATTTGGATGATATTAATCTCTTGTGATCGAGCTTCGGTACGATAGGAAGCCGATTGATAAGTAACACTCTAGCGGGGAAACAGACTCGTACAAGGAAACAAATAGATATTGCGCTTGTTCAATAGCATTATTTTGCTTTATTTAGTCAAATTTTCTTGGTCGTTACTTTTCTCGAAAAACGTCGCGACAATCATAAGTTTGTAAAATACATGCATTACAATCTAACTTCTTACTTTCTACAACAAAAATGACTACTAGACAACAAGGAATACGCTCCTTTCAATATCGTACATTCCGCATCTGGACAAACAATGCGCGACCACTGCGTGTGTGAGAATCCAACAAATATGCTAATGTCATTCCGGAATTACTTGTCCGAAAGCTTCGCAAAGACGACAACATAATTTTTCCCATATTTTTTGGCACACTTGGGGCACGTGGTGTAATAAAAAAGAAACTGCATCTTCTCCACGTCCTCGCATTCCACTTTTTTCTCCTCCTTCAATTGGGCCACCAAACTTTTAGTCGCTTTGAACCATTCGCACATCTCCTTATACTCTCCCTCGAAGACCTTGGCCAAATATGTTCCTGATAGAGTCACCATCTCTGCCCCCGGCACCTCCTCTTTCGCGGAACTGACGAGCATGGTAGAATACCACGCCGAATCGCAATCGCTGAGGACGATGGCATCCTTCTCCGGCAAGGCGGCACCGGCATCCTCTAACTTCTTCGTGGCACGGCCCAGGGCTTTGCCGTAGGAGAGAGGTACGTAGTAGAAGCACCATGTCCCCTCTTTGATGAATGGTTTGGAGTTCCATTGGAGGATTTTGTAGTCGACGCCGTCGGCTTCTCGGTAGAGCGACGGGTCGAAGGGCGGGCAGCATGTTGGTGCTGTTGCTGGACCCTCGTTCGTGGCGGAACTCATTGTATAAAAGTAATGATAATAATAATATTATATATATTTGTCAGAGTGATTTTCTTGTGTGTTTCGTTGTCCTGGTTGGGTCGGGAAAAAAGATCTCGTGCGTCGTAAAAGCTGTCTGAGACAACAGAGTTCTCATGTGATTTTTTATCAAAACTGCAAAAGCAAAAAAATATTTTCTATCTTTTTACCAACCAGGGATAGAGTCATTTTCAAGAAGATGTCAATTATTCTTCGCGACCGTGTGATTAGTACTCACATGTACAGAAACGTAATTAAAAATGGATACAAAGAGAGGAATGCCGGCCACACAATCAACATCAGAATTTTTTTCGGCAATCTTCTCTGCACAAACCCGACAAAAGATCGAGTTCTTCACTCCTTCGGGATCTTATTGTGGCAATGACAATACCGTTCACTCTAAATCCAAAACTCATAATTCTAATATGTATAATGTTTCTCACGATAAAGGTAAAAAGTTGAAATGAAATCTCTTAAAATCCAATCACATAAACGGCGTTGACGTCAACTCCCTCAACCAATTGACAGCACACAGTGCCGATGACATCGCCACCATAATTAGTACATCATAGACGTAATTATAATATTCAAGTCCCCATTTTCTTCATTATCGACGCCTTAACCACCGTCGCAAGTACAATTGCATTACAGGCAATCATTTATCTTCATCTGTCTTAAGCGAGTTCTCTCTCTTCAGAGTTGTCATTTCTCATTTCGACCCATTCTGTGGTCGAGATCCCATCGTTTCCCGTTTCCGACGAGCTGATTTCAATTTGTGAAGTTGGCATATTCCATAGTCGAACCAGTGCCACTGTCATCAGTCACGTCACCTCATCGCTTGCTTTGTCCATTCCACAGCTACAGCCACTTTTTCATCAAAAATCAAAAAAATCAAAAAATAACCATCTTACCAAAAATTTCAAAATAAAAATACATCACATTTAGCACAACCATGGCAGGGTTCGGCAGCCGCCTCCGCAAAGAATTCGAATCCACTCGCTCCCAATCTCAGTCCAATCCCTCCGCCAACTCCTCCGCCCGCCCCAAAAACATCCACGGCCTCACCCGCCTGTCCACCTCCTCCTCCAGCGGCGGTGGCACGCTGCTTCGCACCAACAAAGCCGCGGCCGCCGTCTCGGTCAACGCGCCGTTGCCGCTGCAGACGCCCTCGCTGAAGAAGGAGAACGGCGGGCAGGATGTCACCACCAATTTAGTCAATCGCCCCGCCCCTGCGGCTGCCGCCGCCGGCGCCGCGGCAACGTCCTCGGCCAACGCGCAGAAATCCGCCGGAGATCCCACTGCCACAGCGGGGGCAACCATCGCGAACTCCGCGGCGCCCACCGGAGCCGCCGTCGTCTCGGGAGCCAGCGCTCCGGCCGGCGTCTCCTCCACCATATCCGAATTGGAAAATATGCTCAACGGGGGAAAGTCCAAAATCGTCCCAGGATGGGGGGCCCCTCAGCCTGCCCCGGACAATGCCGCTGTCGCTTCCAATGCCAGTGCCGCGGGCAGGCCCAAGGGAGTGGCGGGGGCCTTTGCCAAAAAGGTGGTTCAGGATCCGACGCCCATGGAGTTGGCGCAGCTCGAGCAAGCGGAACTGGAGAAGCAAAAGGCGAGGGCGGCGGGGGCGACGGAGCAGCAGGACGAGAGGCAAAGGGGAGGCGGGGAGTGGGCAGCTGGCGAGAAGAATGTTCCTTGGGCACTGCATCCGCCGGCGAGAGAGGCGGGTGGTTTGGGTGTTTCTTCGGCTGCTGGCGGCAGGAGAAGGTGGGGCGACGAAGACGACGACAGCGACGAAGAATTCCCCGTGGTTGGGGCGGCTGTGACAGGCAGCAGTGGCAAACCGGAACGCTTGGCAGACAGAGTGGAACGAGCCGAGCATCGTGCTCGAGGGGGTTATGATACTCGAGACAACCGAGATTATTACCACCGCGGAGGCGGAGAAAGTTCCTACCGTGTAGAAAGAGGAGTGGAAATCGAAGGAGGCAACACCAGACCGTACGATGCCAGATACAATCGTCGAGATTACTTTCGCAGTGGTGATGGAGAGAGAGGGTATCAACCTGCTCCGGCATCCCAACAGCAATTTGATCATCCTTATTCTCAAAGAAGATCATACAATGATCGGTTTGCATATGGAGGCGATCGGTACAATGATCGGGATCGGTACAACGACGGAGTTGCGGATTCCAGCAAATCTTATGGACATCGATCCTATGATAGAAATTATAATACCGAAGAAGGAAACGGTCTCAGAGGGGAAGGACTTGGGGGAAGAAGATCATTTCATGGCCGCGGTCGAGATTACAATCATTACAACCGCAATGACGGCGGCAATCCTTATTCTGGACGCTACCATGATTTCAACCGCGAAGCTGGAGGGGGGTATCATCGCGATCGAGACGGAGGAGAGAGATCCAATATCTCGCGTGATTTTACTTCAAATGCTAATCGTGATTCTCGTCCTGAGAGGGATGCTGTTTCTTCGACTACCAATGATATGCCGAAGGAAAGAGCGTACAGCCAGGACACTTCCATCAAAAGCGGTGGCCAAGAAAGCAGCAGAGAAGGAGGCTCGACGGCGGAAGGCGGAGCTGTTCAAGACAATGAGCGCCACAACAGTAGAGCCGTCGAAGGAGGAACCACTGGAGACAACCGAGTGGACTATCTTCACTCCTGTGATCGTGACTCTTCATATCGGTCTGATGATCGCTATTCCAGAGATGAGCCCCGAGGTGGATACTTCAATCGTGGAAATAACGATGATTTTCGTCGTGGATACCACGACAGAGAGAGGGGAAGTCACTCCACGGGAAGAAGTTCTTATAGAGGAGGAGTTGGTGTTGATGACGGTCGATGGAGAGGAGGAGAAGGAGGCAATCGCCGCAGCTCTTACGAGAGGAGCGGAGAACGGAGATATAATGGCGAGGATGTCGTTGATGGGAAAGATAGACGATACTCGACGTCTTCTCCTCGATGGGTAGACCGTGGGGAGGGAGCCCCTCCAGGAGGACCGGACAGAGATGGTGGTGTTGGTTCGGAAGGACAAGGACGATGGGCATTTGCTCAGAGGTCTTCCTATCGAGGGGGAGATGAATATAATAGAGGATATGATGAATCCAGTAGAGGTGCTAGAGAAAATTTTGACCATCGATCTCGACGCCAGGGATTTGAAATGAATCTTGGCGACAGGGAACGCGGCGAAAGTTATTCTTCCCGGAAGGAAGATGAACACCCTTATCATTCTCATGACAGAGGCGTCCCTTCGGAGGATGATTCCATTCCCAAACCAGCACAAGAATGGAGGCGACGATCTCCTTCCGGAGACGTTCCTCTCAAGCAACATGGCTCTAAATCGGGCGGCGACGATAATTCGAAGCAGGCATCTGGTGATGCTCAGCATCATCTCCTACTGCCACCAAGATACAACGAAGCTGATCAAAGCACTTTAACTCGTGGCGGCGACGACGATCAACGCAGGCCCTCATCTTCGGCGAGATACCAGGGATTGTCCGAGGCTCGACAACGCCTTCGTGAGGAACCTACCACGCCAATGGTACTCCTTCGAAATAACACGGGAGGAAATGGGGACGACAAAATTGATAAAGTTAACGAATCTACCTCTCAGGCAAGTGGCCAAGTTTCGAAGGAAGCAGATGTTGCTGCAAGTAACGGACTAGGAACTCTAAGCATTGTGTCGACATCCACAACATCTCAGCTAAGCAAACTGGAGAAGATTAGTGGAAATTCATTGGGCGCAAGTCAACCTTCGCATCAGGCCTGGAAACCCACGCCTCCTGTCAAACCGATATCACTGGCGTCGACAACGGAGGAAAAACATGACAAAGAGGAGAAAAAGGTGCCCCAACAGAAGCAACCGATCACAGACTCTAAATTTACTGAGTCTAAAGAAATCAAAATGCCACCCCCTGCCCTTTCATCGGGAGCTCCGTCTGAACCATCCGAGACGCCTATCCCTCAGAAAAGTGTAGAGGAAATTGAGCAAGATAAAAAAGATCGAGCAATAGAGCAGCAACAAAACGTTTTACGTCAGGTTGCAGAGCGTAGAGCGGCTGCGGCAAGCTCAGGTTCCGATCGAAGATCGAACACTGGCGAAAAGAGATCTTCGCGCGAAACATCCAACGAAAAAGGTAACTCTCGAAGCAATCCGAAGAAGGAACGCAAGCCGTCCCAAAAGAAGGAAAATAAAGATGGCAGAGGCAGGACAAAGAACGACGACCAACGCAAGAGACGACAGACCCCGAATGCTGAAGGCATTAGCTCACAAATTGAGAAGAAAGCAGCGCCTAGAATGGACTCAAGCGATATCGCCGATAAAATGTTGTTCTCTAATAGTTCTACGAATGATGTTTCTGATGACGTGAATTTGCCTTCTAGTGATACTGTGACCAATGTTACCGATGACACGAAAGCAGAATCTTCTGCTCCTGAAAAGTCCCGAGATTCTCCATTGGCTGAAAACGAGGCAAAATCAACTGAGCTATCTTCTCAACCAGATGATCCAAGGGCGAAAACTGCAAGTCTATCTGCTTCGGCAAAATCCAAACACTCTAGGAACAAGGATGACGAAAAGAAGCGAAAACGGGTCCCTAGATCCAAGGAGACCACCGAGAGACGGGAGAAGCCAGCGAAAAAGCGAATGGAAGAGACCAGAAATAGGCGCAAGCACGAACGGGAGGAAAGGAAACACGAGAGAGAGGATCGAAAGCATCATTCCTCGAAAAACTCATCGTCCACCAATCAGCTATCTTCGCCTGAAAAGGATACAAATGTAACATCAGAGAAATCGGGTGGTAAACCTACAACCACAGAGGTCAAAACGAACAGAAAATCAGACAAACCAACTCCTCCTAAATCTACGACCGAAACAACAAAACCCGCTGCACCGAAGCCTTTTGTTCCAGCACCGCCGCCAGCTGTTTCGGCGTGGAAATCTGGTCCTCCTCCTGGAATTCGACAGCCTTCTTCGGTTCAGGTTCCGATCTCAACCCCTGCTCACCCAGTGAACCCAATTGATCCGAACGATTTAGAGACTTTAAACGGTGGTCTTCGACCAACTCCATCCAAGCCGATTCAAAATGCTTCGACTTTAACTTCCTCTTCCTCTCCTCAAACCAAAACCCAACAAACAATCACCACGACTCCTCAGCAATCTCTTGAATTTTCAACATCACCTCCGACCACAATCCCAATTCAAGAACGCCAACCTACTCCTACCCTCAAACCTGTGCAACCCTCGCTGCAAAAAATATCGCCCCAATCACCAAAAGCTGGATCTCCGTTCATGGACAAGTCGATCCTTCCCCCTGTCGGATCCACTCAACTCTTTCCAGGCAATAATGCTGTGTTTGGCGATTCCGAAGAGTCCACTGCAATTTACGATGCATGGAAACCAACACCAACAATAATGCATAGTGTCTACATCGATCCGTGGAAGTCCAATCCATTCGCACCCACATCAACCGCCTCTAAAATTACAGTACTGGGGTTTGGATCAATTTGGAGTGACGCTGCTACCGCTGCATCCGCGGTAAATGCCAATCCCGACGAATCGAAATCAACAAGTACTTTGACGCCGCCACAACTTCAAACTACTAATCAATCTGCGTCTAAAGTGGAAGAGAATGTTGCATCCGTTACGAAGTCCCTCAACAATGTCTCCTTGACACGAAATAAAGATAATGACATCATTGCAGAGAAGAATGAGAGCTCATATGAACCGATTTTTGAAGTAGCATCTGTAGAAAAAGATGACGATCGGGAAGTGGGAGAAAACCATGAAAAAGAAGAAGATGTAACACACAATCAGCCACACTACCAAAACAAAAGGCCGGTACATGGTCGCTTTGGCGGACGTAAATCTGGAGGCCGTTTTGGAGGCGTTCGATCTTATGGGAGAGGATCAGGTTCTGCTTATAGCCGGCACTCCAGTGGCCACAAGCCGTCTCACCGGAATTTTGGAGTGAAGAAGGCCCATCACAAAGGCAAGGGTGTAGAATTCTCAGCGGTAGAAACGCCGGCAGAGCAACCGATCGATAATGGAACGGTAATTGTGAGTGACGATAAAGCGAAAATCGAATCAAATCCAAAGCCCGAAACAATCGAAACTACAGCCGACCAGAAATCCGAGAATAATGGTAACGGGGGTACTTCCGCTGAAGAAGCGAAGAAGAAAGGCCAGCCCCAGCTTGGCCACGACAAACGGAAAACATCAAAACCGCCGAAGAGGTTCAGTGGAAAGCCCAATAGGAAACCGGGTCAAGGTTCGAAGTTTGAATCGATGAAGCAATCAAACGGCGGAAGAACACATTTTACAAAGAAGCATACTGGCCGAGGAGGAAATAAAACGCAAAGTAATCCGTCTGAGAGTAAAACTACATCAAACACATCTGCAGCACCGAAAGAGGCCGAGACATGATTGTTGCTCCGTGTGAAATATTTCAAATTAGGTTTCTGAGTTATCAAAACATTCAACTTTGCTTTTTTCTCTCGAGGCTTGCAAGACAGCAAAGTAAATAGAAATCATTGTAGTCTGTTTCATCAACGTCTTTACGCAACAGAAGTAAAACATGAACAATATAGATTTACTTACTCTATCGATTATGGTAATAGCATCAAAGGCTCTGTATTTTCACGTGTATGGTAAAAAATCACACATTCTGTAAAGAGTGCAAGAAAATAAAACAACAGGTTGTTTTTACCATATCCAGTAACACGCAACTCCCAAAATCAAAACTTAAATTAATAGGCGCTTTGATTATGACAATGCTGTCTCCACTATTGGCACACTACCAATGGTTGAACCCTGTCCTGATATCTAAAACCTTCTCAAGTTATCAGAAACTAACAATACATGTTTAGCTATGATCCAATCCAACTGATTGTCCTTACAAAAACAGATATGGCCTTCTATAAGGCTTTTTTGTTATACCACTAGTATATGTGATAACATAGGCTACAAAAAAGTCCATTTCTGACCAATAAATGGAAGGTAATTGACCTAGCAGTACATGTATCTCCTTGTCTGTATCAAACACAGTATTGTGGGCATATGTACACCCTTTTCTAAATGGCTTATTACACATAGTAGACTTGATTTTGATGCTAATCTGATGTTATTTTTGAAGTCTTCACCCACAAAAATATATGTAACAATATTCTTTTCTAGTGTTGTATCTTTTGCAGCATTTTGTAGACTGGAACATCACAAAAAAATTGCCAAGTTGGTCTAACCACATCACCATAAATTCCAACAAATGTCCTTCCCTTGCATCAATACCACTACTCCCTTGTGATTCCAATATTGTTGATAACATCAAGGATGGAATGCAAAGGTCAAATTCACTGGGGACTCTCGTATTCTGAGACCTCTTTCTTGGACTCTAGCAAACATGATGTTTTTGGAAACTTCACAATGTACTGCTGTCTACAATGGTGTTGATGTGCTGAAGGAACCATCCAAGACAACAACAATCATCAATTTCACTTCTCATAACAGTAGTTTTGATTGGCTGGGTGGTGTTGTGGAGTGGCAAATCAAGAAGACACTGGAAGGGGCACAGAGCACAGGATTGATGGCAATTGATGGTGAAAAATGCCCTCTAATATCACAGCTGCCAGACCTGAAAATGATGAAAAATACAACAACCAATATAGTCCTGGTTGCAAAAATGCAATCATCAATCAACAATACCAGGTGTGTTCTGGCCACATCAAATTTTGGAGGAAAAATGGTATTTTTTCTCTATGATTGGTCTTTTCACACAATAATATTTTTGAAGAGCTGAGACTTCAACTGAGTGGGTTAAAAAACAAAATACAAAACAACCAACCAGATTTTTCCTCTCCAAACACACCAGTAACTCAATCGAAATTACTATGATAATAAACAGATCAATGCATCATTGACTCTCCACTGGTCTTGAAGTCCTCCAAGAAATTTCGCAATACCCATGGAATCCAACCAATTCTAATGTAAACAACAATCAGCAAAAATTGATAATCAATGAAATAAGATTATAACATTAAGAAATGAAAAATGATTAAAATTATTTTTTATTATTTTACTTATTAATTCTAATAGTCAAACAAATATTTTTCTCCTTAGGTTCCAAAC
>JALLPE010000289.1:0-19391 GCA_036940025.1 Conticribra weissflogii
CTGGCGCTTTGTGTTCTCTTTCCACTTTAGACGTGCGTAGGATAACATCATAAATTTTATAGATTACTAAAACAGTTTTCTGTAGAATTGCTGTCCCCTAAAAACTGGGTACAACACAGAGTAGCTCATAATTTTTATTTTAGATCAGATGAATATGGGCATAATAAGACATCACCCAGGCCATGGCCAATTTCCACCTACCACTTACCTAATATTTTCCTAGTTTATCAGACCCATGAACTGACCAGACTGCCACAACTGGACAACAACTCAGACATTAGTTCCGCCTAGTGAGTGGACCCATAGAAACCATTGTCACCAAGCAAGTGACCCAGCCAGCAGACCACTGGACCCAGACATGACCTTGTTGATGGACTAGACCAGTGCATCAAACACTCAATCCAAGTTCTTGACACCATACCAAGAGACTCCTTGCATGGGTTTGATTGATGTGTGGCTATCCAAGATTGCTGCCACTGTATTTGTCATATTGGTGACATGTAGATGTTGGTATTTTAGGCTATCCCAAATTTCAAATTTGATTAAAATGAAATTGTCAGTCAACATCAAAATAATTTTTTGAGTGATGTAGATGTGAATGAGTATAAGCTTTTGAAACATGTCTGTCAACTTATAATAGGATGTCATTATTGTTGATGCAATCAGGAAGATTTGATAACTTTATCCAAAACACATCTATATCATCATCTATAATTCTGCCATACAAATTGCATTCCATTATTCAAATATCATCAAAATGTCATCTAGTTATCATTATCCAAAATCCAGACATCATCCTATGCCCTAGACTAGTAGTTCCATCAGTAAAAACATATAGTTCCAAGTTAATCATTCCTCATTGAATTCATTTACAGTAAAGCAACACTAAACTCAAATGGCATGACCCTGTAATTCACATTTAGAGAAAGAGAGGGGGGGCTCTCTTATTCTTCTGTTTTGTGAGATTTATGCATTGTATCCTAGGAAAGTAATGGTGTTTTGGTGAAGTTTAAGGTTAAATTGAAAAAGAAACAAAGCAGCAAAACTAAATAGAGAAAGGAATGAGTTTTACTGCATTGCATTGCATGGGATGATTAGAAGGATAGGATTTATTGGATTGGACTGCACTCTCACAGATTACTTTGAAGACTAAGCTCATCATTTGACTTTTCTACACAGGTCATTGAAGTAGAAAATATTGCAAATACAAGAAAATTGTGTCTATTTGTTTGCCATAAGTCTTACATGTTCCTCAACACAAACAAATTTCGACAAAGTAAATAATCTTGTTATCACTATTCTAATGAGATTGCATTGTAAAAGCTCAAATCAACATATTTCTGCCTTACTTAAGACCTTGGCTGTTATTTCATTGCATCAAACATATATTTCAAACAGATTTGTTCAAGAGTTCCAATGAAAAAAAGACCATAATTATGAAAGTTGAATCTGGCTCAACAGTACTTTAACAAAACAATCAATAATAAAATAGGGCAAAACAATTATGCACAACACACAAATTGCATCTAGCAGCATCCAAACAATGGTGACCATTTTCACCAAAGTAAAGGCAAAAAGCTGAGATATATTCACAGCAGCTCCAAGGTTACTGATTTCATCTGACCCATTGTATAGTTCATGATGATACTTGTTTCACTCACAAAATTCACCATTGGCTGTTAATAACATGGCCAATGAAACCTCAAGTTTGGTGAGACGATGACATCAAATCCTTTAGAAAACTTGCTCAGAAGTTTAATCACACAACAGTCTATCACCCCTCCCAAAGATTGCAAAAACCAGAAATGGAATACAAAATAAATTATCTATCAGGCTCTTACTCTATAGCAGATAGATTCACACTCTATGATTATATGTTTTCTTACAAAATGACACAACAGAGGGACTTCAATGACAAACAAGACAGAACCTCTTTGGTGATTACCTTCAAACCAACTATTAAAGTTCATCCTAGAGAATTTTGTTTTTTGAGTACATGAACATCTTGTCCCCTCATTTCTTTGCCACAAAATTCTTCAAAATAGAGACTCTTCAGCTTCTTGACAAACTTGAGGCCTCTTTGGGTTAGCATGTGCAAAGACTAGGTTGTTTGCTACTATAGTGCAAATACTACAGTAATTCTAAATCAATATTATTCACTTCCAGAGATGAAATAATTGGAAAATTTTAAGCACAGTTTTACAATTTGGTAAGTAAGGAAGTATTGGGAGACTGTGTCCACTTGAGATCAAAGGAACCGATCAATCATCCACATTTGTCTTGATGAATTATTAGCATACAAGAAAGCAGGACTAGTGGTGTGCTGTATAGAATTATTTGGTAGTTTTGTTTTGATGGATGTTCTCTATGAGACATACTACTATTTTTTTTATATCTTCTTGGAGATGTATTTTAATAATATCATTTTTATTAATGGTGATGATATCATCTTGGTGACGTGTACGTAGGAGGTGGTAATATTTTACATTTTTTATAAAATAATGGTAGACGCTTAAGATCCACTGGCTGTCTACGCCGAAAACGAAAGGTATCAAGAGATTTAGCAATGTATTCCTTTGTGTTTAGGTTTATAATGTTGAAAACATTTTCTTTGACACAACACATCACTGATGACCTTTTCATCGTCAGTCGTCGTCCACTACAAAAAATGCAAGGAACAAATAATATATATGATCATTAAGCCCTCAACAATAATTAATCCTCAGCTCATTTTGTTTTATCAATTTTAATGAAATAATATTAATAAATTTGTTCACAGTCTCCCTTTTCTTCTTCCCATCTACGTGTTTTACTCTACCGTAACAACCATGACGCTGTCGTCCCTTCAATGGAGCTGCCGCCGTCACATCGCCCGTCAAATGGTCCTGCCGCTGCCGTCGGCTCGGATGCCCTGGGCGTCGCGTCCGCCTTCGCGTCCGTCTTCGTCGACAAGTGCGTCTTGTTTCCGACGCCAAAACAACAATAATGATAACAATATTGCTACACTAGCAAAGGGCTTGTCAACCAGTCCGAATTTGCCTTCGACGTCGCCGTCGACGTCGCTGCCGACGTCGCTGCCGAGCAAACCCTTCGCCACCGCCGCCGCCGCCCCCATCGACTACAGCTCCCTCCCGCACTCCTCCCCCGAAGTCCAAGAGCTGATCCAAAAACACGCCCGGCAGCCCCAAACGTCCGCCTCGCTCCAAACCCTCATGAAGACCGGCCGCGGCGAGTTCCTGCACAAAATGTCCGACAGGATTCTCTGCGACGACGACGCGGCCGCGTCTCCCACCGCCAGCGCCAACGCCGCCGACGCCTCGGAAGCCACCCCCCTCGTCCTCCTCCAAGTGGCCGGCTTCCTCCGCCACGAGCTCCCCATCCGCCTCGCGCACCGCATCCAGGACCTCTCCCGCGTGCCCCTCCTGGCCCAAATGCCCTCCGTCCAGCAGGTCAAGGACCTCTACACCACGTCCTTCCTAGAAATCCTCTCCACCACCCCCAAGGTCATCTCCACCTCCGACGAAGAACGGAACTTCGCGCGGGTGCTGGAGCACATCTACGAGCGACACGGCAGCGTCTTGGTCCAGATGGCCCGGGGGGCCTTCGAGCTCCGCGCGGCGATTCGGGAGGGGGCGCTCCTCCCCGGGGACGACGACGGCTGCGAGGGCGAGGGGTCCAAGCTGCTGCCGCCGGTCGAGGAGCGGGAGCTGAAGGCCGGGAGGGACGCCGTGGAATTCGAGCTCATGGAGAGCACGCACGCCTTTTTGGATCGCTTTTACATTTCCAGGATCGGGATACGGGTCTTGATCGGCCAGTATTTGAGTTTGAGGCAGCCGCCCGTGGAGAGTTACGTGGGGATCATTTGCAGTAGGACGAGTCCCTACGAGATTGTCAAGAGGGCGATCGACGATGCGGCGTTCATGTGCACGAGGAAATACGGGGACGCTCCGGAGGTGATTATTACGGGGAGGTTGGACATGTGAGTGGCTCGTGCTCGTGGCCTTGCTCGTTCTATGGTTTCGAAGAGCCAATTTGCAATTTGTTCCGCGAGAGGCAGTGCTTCAATCATGTTTCCTCTTGTCTCGAATTGCCTGCCTTGTTTCGACTATTTTCTTCTTCATGCCCACTTTTTACTCCCGCGAGTGTCGTCGCACAATCTCAATTTTTGATGTTTGATATTTGATGTTCTCTGCCATCTCGCCAATCCATAATGCCAACAAATCCAACCAATCAACTAAAACCGCCAACCAATCAACTAAAACCGATGAACTAACACCCTCCCAACCAACCAATCAAACCAATACCAACACCAACACCAACATCCAACACACGTCCCGCCCAGGACCTTCCCCTACGTACCAACCCACCTCCACTACATAATGCTCGAACTCCTCAAAAACTCCATGCGAGCCACGGTCGAATACCACGGAGTCGACGCCGACTACCCACCCATCAAAGTCGTCATCGCCGACGGATCCGACAACGAAGACGTCATCATCAAAGTCTCCGACGAAGGCGGCGGCATCCCCCGCAGCAACATGAAGAGGATTTGGTCCTACCTCTTCACCACGGCCGATCCGGAGATTCAAGAGGGGATGGTGGCGTTCAACGAAAATGTCGATCACAGCATCGATTCGCCTCTGGCGGGTTTGGGGTACGGATTGCCGATCAGTCGGAGTTATGCCCGGTACTTTGGCGGGGATTTGAGTATCATGAGCATGGAGGGGTATGGGACGGATTGTTTTGTCTATTTGACGAGGTTGGGGAATACGAGAGAGCCTTTGCCCATTTGAGACTTTTATTCGTTGGGAATTACCATGATTTGATGTTGGTTCTGAGAGGCCTATCACGTGCCATTGGGTCATTTGGACGAATATGAAAAATGGGTGACAATACTTTTTTTCTTTTTGACAGCAGGAAAATAAACAAAGACCATGTACCATAGCAAAAAATAGATATCATAAGCCGAGCAAGACGATGATGTTATACAATTATTGTACAGAGACTAATGCACGCCATCACCATCGCCGTCGTTCTCGTAATGAGAGTGTAATGCTACCTCAAATTCATTCCTGTAATCCATTCGACACAATCTTTGAAAAACTGTTCTAGTGATAGGTGGACCTCCTTCACTTTTGTTACTAATGTACAGATTATGGCACTTAATTAAAATTACCTCTCACGCAAATTTTCATTATACAACGTCGAGTGGTTTGTTAGTCAATCTTCTTTTACAGACATGATTTTTCTTCAACGAGCGCATCACACTTGCACGGACGATAAAACGACGACACTAAAATGATGTGACAACTAATATCTTTCCTACTAGAGTGTTATACAAAGGGGCTTCACAATTTATTAGGAATTCACTGAAGGAACTACACTCTCTCAGAGTGACAGTGGAGTGTGGAGTTCAAAGTGGCACAATGTTCAAGTCAAGACCGTGGAGAAGTATTTCTGCGCAAATACTCCTTCGGATAATACAGGGAGACTCTGTTCCGTATCCCACGAGCGTTGGGAAATATGCGATTCGCACATTCTTGCGGTTTCATGTCGAAGAATACACGAGTCAAATGACAGCATATTCCGTTTAAAGTTTTAATTTTCGAATACCAACAACTTAGTTGAAATAAGAGAATTGTCCCTCGAAGGGAATCATTGGGTTTCCATCGTAAGGAATGGCGATCGAGTCAAGAGCCGGAACGGATCCAGGTATCTTGTCGGCACACAAAAAACCGAAGATTCCGAGTTGGGCAAGACGTCCATTGTTAAGTTCGGCAACGAGGCGGCGTTCCTTGGTCTCAGCGGACATGTTCTTGTTGAAGCCGAAGGGATCGTAGAGGTCTGTGTAAATTGAAGAAAGTCGAGAAAAGAAACGAGGAACGATGTTAATAATGAATTCGATTTCAGCTTCAAAAAGCCAAACCTTTTCAAAACAACTCACCCAAAACGAAGTGCACATTTTCCCTGAAAAGGGTGAAAGGAGGGTACTTTCCGGGTTGACGCCCCTTGGTGTAGTGAGGCATGGCTCCTCCGCCACCGCACTCGTCCCAGAGCTCCAACATGGAAATGACCGCGAAAATCTGCCACTTGGCTCCCAAGGGAATGGCATCCCACTGAGCTTCGGGACTCAAATCGGCGCTGGGGTGAGGAGCGCCCGCCAGAGTCTGCGCCCACGGGAACACGAAGTTCGACTGCACGATGTATCCGACGAACGCGAACATGGAGATGCGCCCGTGCTTGATTTCGGATTGGCGGAGCCAGGCGATGGTTTCTTCGTTGCTCTTTCCCCAGAATTCTTGATCGGAGAGGTTGAGAGGGTCGTAGAACTTGACGAAAGGGTTGGCTTTGGCGGCGATGGCTTCGAGGTCGGCTTTGCCTTCCGAGACGGAGGTGGGAGTGCGTCCGGATTGGGTGGGGGCGAAGGCGGCGGCGCCGGCGAGGAGGGATGAGATGATGGCCAACTTCATGGTGGAGATAGTTTCTTGTGCGGTCGAAGAGTGGTAAGTTCGAATAATATGGCTAAATTGGCAAAATTGAGTTTGCACACCGCAATGTAGAAAAGGGGGCAAGCAAGGCGATGTCAAAGCAGCGTTTGTTTCCAGCCTTGTTGGTGTCTCTCGTGTTTTGTTGTGAAAACCCGGCGGCAGACCGCAATAACACGTCCAATACAGATTCCAATGTCAAATAATAATAGAGTTGAACCTTGAAGAATTCACAAGATTTCCCGCCGGATACTCAGATACCTTTTAGTTCCAAGGTGACTCTTTATGTCTCACCTTTTTTCCCACCAAACAAATAAATTTTATTCCATCTCAAACACATTCAAACCCCTACTACCGATCAACCCTCCAACCTTCCAACCAACAAACCAACCTAACAACATACCCCACCACCTTTCATACAGTCCACAATAGCAAAATTCCAATATACGTATTTTTAAAACATAGAATATAGTATTTATTTTTTTCATTCTTCATTCCAAAATATTGGATACAACAGTTATTTGATTTGTATCTAATGACATGAATTCAACTCCTCCTATAGAGTCAGAGAAGGACTAACTGCAACATTAATCTTTAGTGCCTAGTGTCAAGATATGATGACAGATATCAAAAAGTCTTGAAATTTTTGAGGATGTTAACAGATCACATGGTCATGATAGCACACATAACAACTGGAGTATTCATTTTGTACTTGAAGAATGAACAATATGAATTCCAGCATAATATCTTCCACTGGTTGATATACCTATGGTGTCTGCAATTGGAGTCAAACATCACATGTTATGGAAGGTCAGTGTTGAGCTATGAGATGATAATGATTGTAAGGATTCAGCCTTGGAAGTTGGAAGTAAAAGCTTTCTTGTAGGTTGAAAGTCAATGATTAAATCTTTTCTTGTAACAAGGGACTAAATCAAGCATGTAATCTACTTGTCTCAATTTGATTGATAAAATTCAAACAGAAATCATATAAGGAGCACTTCTGGTAAGAAGTTGGAATACTTCATGGATTGCTTTTAAAATTAATTGCTAACAAATTCTATCATTTTGAAACCTAGCAGCTAAAATCAACAAGAAGGTCTCCAAAATATTACCACCACTGCTATAAAATATTGAAATGAGCTGCAGTTGACATGCAATCAACAACCCAGGCACTTTCTCCATAGTAAGCATGACAACAATAAACACCCATTACCAATGCAGCCAATGCACTTCTGCCGATGCCAATATTGGCTGCTACACAAGTCAACGTCAACCTTTGCCATAATAGACAATCAAACAAAAGACAATAGCAAAAGCAAAAGTGACAGTCAATGAGTACTGTTTCCAGAGGGGCCAGCTATTGTAAATGGGGTCAATCATAGCTTTTAGAAGTTGAAACATTCAAATCAATGTTTGATTCTATCAATGCTGGTAATTACTGTTACCAGGACCAATAACCAATCACCATTCTCTTTCTTTGAAAATGCTGCTGTTGATGATAGCATGGTGCAACAGTGGATGAGAGTTGCTATCATTTCAACAATAAGACATTGTTGTTGACCATTCTTCCAATAAATGCCAATGCCAATAATACCAATAGTTCTTGTCCAAGGTGAGCAAAAATCAAAAACAATGCTGCTGTTGATGATATCAATGTCACATTTGATCAAGATTGCTGCAGTGGTAAGTACATCTAAAGATATCTTTAGTATTGGTACTGGTATTAGTATTGGTATTGAGGTTAAGAAAATTATGACAAGAGTCTGAAAAGGGAAAAACATGATTTGTTTAAAAAAATCAAATCAACTCCTTTTTCACATTTTGATATTGTATCATTAGGAGGTTCATCATTTCTTTTAGTCCAATCACTTCCAATCAATATTGTATCATATTTCTTTTCACTCCATTATTTTCACAATCATTACTGTCAAACCATACACCTTCCCAAATAGTTAGCAATTTATTTGCTTGGTATGTCATGTACTTTTTAACATTGTCAGTTACATCATTTTGTATAACATTTCTTTGTCACTTGCATCAAACTTAGTGTCATTCAATAAACCCAGAATATATAATCTGTTCCAAATCTCCAAATCTATCTTAAAATGTTTGATAATATTTTTTGACATTTTGGAAAGGATCATATGAATTGCTATGAAACCTGTTGAAATTGGATTATTATTTCCTCATTACACCCTGTCAAAATGTAAAAATTTGAATCACAATCCATAATTTTATCAAATGAAAACTGGCAGAATGATAAGAATCTTTAATCTTGTCCTTAAATTGGAAGTACTTGCTTGTAAAATTTAGATTATTAGTTTATCCAAAATATTCCAGCAAAACATACCATGGTCCTACAGAACATAATATTGTGGAACATTGGAATTAAATGCAGTTTGCCAATCCATCACTACTTTGGCAAGCTGTTGTGGAGAGGCTGAAGTTGTAGAAGTGTAGAATTGCACAAAACAGCCATGTAATTGAACTTATTTCTCTAGAGAAAAAGTTCTCTCTTTCTACAATATTAGAAAAGAAGTACAGGTTTCAACTTTGAGATTTCCGATTTCCACTGTGATGGGCAAAACTGCCACTGCCACGACCACTGCTGCCTGATCATAAGAAACCAAGCATGCAGTCTTATCCTACCACACTTTGGGAAGACTCCCATGATTTGGATTTGTTCAAAATCCACTAGCAAGGCAGATACAACAATCATAATGATATGTAACAATTTTTTTACATGATGACATTGTAGTAAAAAATTCAAATAAATAAATTGACTAATTTCAAGCTGTCATGTGTTGTTTGGTTGATTGTCATGTTGATGGAGTTTTATAAAAATTCAAATTAAACCATGGAAAGGTATTGCAGCATGGACAGGTGCTGCTGCAATCTGTCATGATCACCACAGTGGGAACATCTTCCACAAAAAAGCCCTGTGGATGTTCAGCACAGGAAAAGGCAGCAAGGAAAAAGGGAAAAGGGTTTGCTATGGATGCACATCCATAGATACTTTTGATTTTTTTGTGTTGCACAATTATTTTTCAATGTGATGGTGTGATCGCATTGTTACAGGAAGGCAATGCTTCCACCTGGATTCATAGATGTTGATACTCATCGATTGCAAGGGAATTGAACGCCCGATCCAACAGGCCCTACGTTTTTTAATGTGTTTTATATCACAACAACCCAGTTGAAGAGGTTTCGAAGAATGAAAAGACAGGGTCAAAAATGACCCTGAATAAAATATCGGGTCGTGTAATGCTCGAGAAAATACCCGTATTAAAAACTGATAATACCCCTACGAGAATACAATGCAAGACCGCGCTCTCGGAGCTGTCCGATTAAAAAAGGTAATAAGTAAGATTAGTATTATGATAGTTGGTACCATTCGCATAGTACGAGGTATTACTACCAAAATAGCTCATTGACATCCAGCCGAGCCCCATCAACATATTATTTTTATTAAGCAGCCGGCCGACGAGCCACAACGCAAACATCACGCCTCGCTCCCAACTAAATAAAACTACATATTATTATATTATAATATTACAATTACAGCGTCTCTCACGTTTTGTTTTCCTTTTCACTGACGCCCCCGAGAACACAAACGAAAACCAACACGACCAACGAATTTGAATTACCATAGTATTCGAGTACTATCAATATTTTTTCGGCCAAAGCATCCGTGCCAACACAAGAACGCAGCCCATTCAATCACTGCATTATTTAAAAAAGTAGACAAAAGTGAACTAAGTCCAACTCTGCCAACAGCGCACTCAATTCATATCCTGCGATAACGCCACCAAAATCTCACGAACCAACATCACCATGATCGGAAAAAGCTGGGCCGACCACTGCTCCTCCGACGAAGAATCCGACGACGACCTCCCCCCGAAGACCTTTTCCGCCCAAGACATCTTCGGCGGGGGAGACGTCGCCGACGATGACGATGAAGAGGACGCCGCCGACGCGGAAGAAGACTCCGCTCTGGGGGATGGCAACTCGTTTCGGCCCAACGCCGCCCGCCCGCCCAAAGACTACTCCTTCCTCCTCACCGCCCCGCCGCCTTACACGGCCTACGTGGGCAATTTGAACTACGACATTCGAAGCTCGCAGGAGCTCCAGGAGGAGGTGGAGAAGATGCTGGAGAGTCGGAAGTGCGTGGCCATTTTCGCGAGCGAGGGGGATGCCGGCGGAGAGAGGAACGTCCGGGTGCAGAGCGCGAGGTTGATGACGGAGAGGGGGGGCGGGCAGAGTCGGGGGTATGGCTACTTGGAGTTCGAGAGCCCCGAGGAGGTGCGTGCGATGGCCGAGGGCGTTTTTCTTCCATCTCTTTGTGTGGTTTTGGGTTTTTTGGCTTCGCAATGCGCCAAACGTCGTTGTGGGAAAGCTTTGGCGGCCGGCCCGGGTTTGTTTTTGCATTTGCGGATATTTTCATCTCGTCTTTTCGCGAGAATCGTCTGCCTATGAATTCTTGAGCTTCTTTTGCGACATTCAAATTTTCGTCCCAGTGCCCGATATTTTTGGAGGGAAACTTTCTTTGAGAACGAACGCCTTGTGTGCGATATGTGGCGGAATCCGCCAAGTGCCGAACGTCACAACGATAATGCTTCGACTCCAAGCGCGAATTAGTTTTCGCTTTGGTCGAAATTCGCACTTCTTCTGTCTCGGCATGGTTTCTTTTTTCTGTTTGCACCCTTTCACAATTTCAACGTGATCAACTCTCTCGTCTTTCAACCTGGAATACTTCATCGTGAATGATTTGTCCATGTTGCCATCGTTCGTTATCTGATCCCTGTCAACTCATCGAATCGTTCCCCCAAAATCCAATCTCACCGTAAATCACACCAATCCCAGCTGATGGCGTTTCTTCATCTCCCAAATCCTCAATTATGCGGAAGGAATATCAAAGTCGACGTAGCCTCCGGAGAACGAAGCGGCGGCGACAGAGGAGACCGTGGAAGCAAACGCGGAGGGAGGGGGCGGGGAGCACGCGGTGGTGGGGGTGGCGTCGGAGGCGGGGACTGGGCTGACAGGGATAACGTGCGTGGTTCAAATATTAGGCGCGATAGCCGAAACGCCCTTCCCGATATCGATGGATCTCAGTTCATGGGGGGGAGGTATTCTCGGAGCAATAGTAGCATGAGCAATTCGAGCAACATGGGCGGTGGCGGAGGTGGCGCTGGAGAAATGAGGAGGCACAGCAGTCATGTTTCCATAGGTATGACGAGAGCAGCGAGTCAGGGAAGTGTTTCCGGTTCCGGTGGAGATGCCGCCGCGCCGGGAGGTCTACCCAAACAGCGCCCTTCTCTCAAACTGGCTCCGCGCACGAAACCCTTGGTCGAATCCACTGCCAGCGGTGCCACGTCTTCCATTTTTGGAGGTGCCAAACCTCGAGACGAAAAGGAATGGGTCAGTAAGAAGTCAGTCGGCAGCGAATACGATGGAGGTAATGTGACATCCGCAATGGCCTCATTTGGAGTTGAGGATGTCGAGAAAACAGAGAAAAGTGAGACCCCAGTGACTGGTGCTAGCAGTGATGCGTCAGCTCCTGTTGTGGCGAAGGATGCCGAATCCAATGGAAAAGACACTGCTTCGGATGATAAACCACCTTCTGCAAATCGAGACGATGCCTCTACGAACTCGGCACCAAGTGTGTCTTCGCACGGCAACAAAGGCCCAACCTCACCGAGGCGTAATAACATGGAGCGTAAGGGTTCCAGAAGCAGTGGTGGGAGAAACTCAAACGGAGATCGAAACTTCAATAATAACGATAAACGAGGCACAAATAAAAGAGAAAACGATCGCAAACCTGGAAGCGGAAGAAGTGGAAGAGGAAGAGGTGATCGTGGAGGGCGGGGGGGTCGTGGCGATGGACATTCCGCTGCTGGAAGGAGCGGAAGGAAGAACGTTTCGTCAAATGGTAACTCTGGCAAGAATAACGCCGCTGCTCCTACTCCTGCTCCCACTACTAGCGCTGCTGGTGCAGTAGCAGCTGCTGTTCCTGCGAGTAACTTGCCGACTAAAAAAGAGAGCAAGGCCCCACCGAAAAAGGCGAATTCATTTGCAGCTTTCATGGACGATTCGGATGAAGATTGAATTTGAAACTTGATCGACCCGATTTAGGGGGTTGAGAGTCAAGAGAGGGATAGCGTTAACATTTACTTCTGGTGACCTGCTAGAATTTTAGAAAAATCATACATGAATATTGTTTTTGAGGTTAATGTAATTCATCAAAGTTACATTTTCCTCAAATCGTTTACAAATCGGCATCCTTGTCTTCTGAAACCAAATCCACATTTTGCAAACCAACCTTGTCGATTTTTTGTTTCAATCTGCTGTTCACTGTAAGTTGGTAGGTGAGCGCGAGGAAAAAAATGGATCAACAGTTTCATTTGCTACCACATTGCCATTTCATGGCTTACCACCAAACAACAATGTACATGGTGTTGATATTGTCATTAGAAATTTGAGGTTCGTGATTCTCCAGAATTCCAGGATGTAGTCTCATGCATGCTCATGAAGACCCGTATGTCTTGTCTAACCTGACAACAAGCAATGAATATTAGAAATGTACAGTAATTGGACAAGAATAGTGAACACAGTGACAACATGGTTTGTTATCACCAAAAGATTGTCAATTTTCTACATGTTATCCACTGTAGACTATAGAGATTGGTATTGAGTCAACTGTAATACTTTGTTGATATTTTTGAAAATACAACCTCCACTCATGACATGACTAACTCTTGCGCATAATTTTTTCGAAATAATATTTTCAATGTATTTCATGGCACAAATTTTAGTTCTATGTGGCACTACACAAATCCATAATATATAATATGACACAAACGCAAAATCATTAGATATTGTCCCCAGTTTTCAGCTACAAAAATCAATCAGTCAATGAAGCCAATGACCTATGTAGTTTTTTGAAAAACAAAGACTTTTCATGTGGAAATGAAATATTCCATTATTAGACAAACTCAAATGAATATAAAAGTATATATTGTTTTTTGGAAATACTTTGAAAGTATTCACTACTTGCTGGTATTCATTATTACTCATCAATTATACAAAATGTGGTATGATGTTTATGAATGTGTGTTGAGCATGTCTTCCCAAAAGACTACACCCCAGAGGAAATGCAGGCTGTTATCCATTTTAGGGGGTGATTTGGAGCCAGGCAATGGAGCACTAAATCTGTAACATGTGTTTGTTGAAATGGTGGTACAAATTATAGAGGGGGATTGACCTTGTACCATTCTTTACTCTATTTTGCTTTGTATCACTTTTGACATCTGCTACAAAATCACTGACAAAGTCTCCCACACACACTTTTGGTCTAAAACCGAATCAAGAAAAATGAAATATTGCTTTGAAAAACCTTCCCCAATCTATTTACTTCCTTGTAGAACAACTTTTGCTTTAGATTCTATTCAGACATACAAAAATTTAGAATTTTGAAGTTTGATCCTAATTTCCTAAATTCCTCTATAATCTTGTGCTTCTCATACCTCATTTTTTTCATCATGTCATCTTCTTCATATTTATGACAATGATTTTCACTGTCGAAGACCATTCTCTCATGCTGATGATCTCATCGGTATCCTCAGGACCCAGGAAAATGTAAAAGGTCACAACAGAAAAATAAAATTTCATGGTGGCTGATTTTGTCATTTTTCATTGTCATACTTTCTTTTATTCAAATATCCTGAGGTCGGTGTTTAATTGACTCATCGATTCAGAGAAACTAAAAGAAACAGGACTATTTAATTTTTTAAGATTTCTAAGAATTTTGGGTTTTTATTGGGAATCATCCACTAAAAGGTATTACGATAGAACTGACAATATTAAAAATTCTACGATATTTTATTTACCACATCAGGTATAATAATGGCTTATAAAATGCGCCATAAATTCAAAATTCGTTACTACAGATTCCAACGTGTCTTTCGATTTCAGAAAGAGAGATAGTAAAGACTGTTTCGATGCTTGTACACGTGTTGCCCTGTCATTTTTTGGTTTGCGAGAGAATAACATCGTCATTCAAGTTTATGATGATATCTCGCGCCACGAAAGGTCACATGGCCAACAATCCATACTACCGCAATCGTTCTCCGCCACAGCCACAGCCACAGCCACAGCTACCCCCGTTTTCCTCAAAGCCAATAGAAATCTCCCAAAGAAGGGATTTGAATTCGACCAGATCAACCTTCTACGTTCGATACTCTCCCGTCGGCTTCCAAACCAACGGTGCCAACGACAGCAACTTCGATTTCCCCTCTCACCGCCGACGGCACCGCCGCCCCGACGACGACCGCAGCCATGTCAGCCAGCCCGACCGCCCGAAGGAGCCGAAAACAATGGAGAAATATCGAGGGGTGAAATGAACCAACGCAACCTTCGAAATCCGACGAACGGCCGACAGCACGGCAGCTGGGACAGCTCCGGACGAGATGGAACAAGTAATACTTTCGTCAATCGCGAGCAAAACGGGAACAGCAGAAGCGTCACCGGCAATGCAAGTAGAAGCGAATTTTGCAATGCAAGCAGCGCTAATTCACACACGAATGATTTACTTCGCAGCGCGGGCCAAACTTCTCGTGACTCGACCAATGAAAATGGCCGCAACACGCGTGAAAATGCACCCGGCAAAGGCTGTCACTTCGATTCGCCGAATCGAAGAATCGGCAACGGAAACAATGGTGCAAATCGCGACAGTGGCCCTGGACTCGATGCCGCCCAGGCTGGTGCGGGACCCGACGACGACCGCCGTGACTCGTCGAACTGCGATCAAAGCCACAACTCCTCCATAAATTACACTTCCCACGGCAACTCAAACTCCTCCGGATTCAAGCACGAATTCCAAGTCCTCTACACACACCAAAAGACCAAAAAGAAAAAATCGTGGAAAGACGGCCGACTCGTCCTCCGCAGCACGCGCGCCTCTCTCTACGAAGCCGTTCCCATCCCCGGTTCCGCCGGTGGAGCCATAGACTCTTTGGATTTGACGACGAAGGAAGCACGATGTTTGAGGGACGGGTATTACGACGGGGAATTGGAGAGCGAAAAGTTTTTGATCGCGGTGGAAGGTCCTTGGAACGCTGTTGGAGGGGGCAGTGGCGATAACGTTCATGGCACTGATCACAACAACAATCCGCTGTGGAACGATCCGACCACGCAATCTACAAAGCAGCAACTTCGACAACGAGATCACCTACGACAGCGTCGACTGCCGTCCTCGTCGATGAAGAAACTGCTCGAAAACAAATTCCGAATTCCTCAGAAAATTATTCCGTTGCATCCCGAGGAGAAGAGAAGGAGGGAAGCCATGACTGGAGTGGGCGGTAGTGGTGGAGGAAGGATGATGAAGAGGTCGAGGCCATTGCAGCCTGGAGAGTTGGAGAGGAGATTTTACGGGGATAGCCGCGGGACAAATCGGCGTTGTGGTAATGACGATGGCGGTCCTGGTGGTGGTAATATCAGTGTTTTTCATGGTAGTGAAAAACGCTACGACGAGAAGTTGCATTGCCGACCCAATGGGCGGGAAGAGACTGATAAATATGAGACAAATAATGCGCACCAACATGATCGTGCCGATCTTTTAATACGCAACAGGCGAGAATTTCGTTGTAACGATCAACAAACTTCTTACGGCGACGGATTTCCGGAGCGGCGTGGCGCTCATCGCGAGGGACGTGGCAATGACTCCAACCGGATTCGCCAAACGGTGGAAAATCCAGATTCAAGATCGAGGTATGATCAGTATGATCGCGGGGATCTGCCGGAATACGCTCGGGAAATTGAGGATTCCAAAAACCATGTTCCGTCAAACTGGAATGCTTCTCGTAACAATGATCGATTCGACAGCGAGAAGGATTCTACGGGAAATTCAAATACCAGCCAACACGCTGGAAGTCAAAATAACATCGGAAGGGATTTCCATGGACCGAGCAACTTCGTTTCCGACGGATTTGATCCCAGTGATTTATACGGAGAAGAAGATGAAGAGTTTGACGAATGTCCTGCAAATGAAGACCACGAAAGGGGTGGTGGGGGAGATGCATCTCAAGAGGAAAACCAACAAGCGAATTATTGCAAAAACTACTCGAGTATCATGAATTCTCGAGTCCAAGAACACAATTATACAACCTTGCCTTCCCAGCATGATACACCTGTTTCACAAACGAATGCAATATCTCATCAGGCCCCACCGGCCTCTTCACGTTATAGTTCTTCGAAATCACAAGAGTATGAAAAGGAAACCGAGGAATTATTGGCGTTGTTCGATAATGATTCTTCCCAAGGGCCAAACCATTCGAATGCGCAATGCCGTGAATCTGTCACTGAGGGCGTCAACCAAGGAGACGGCAGGGACCATAACAGCAACCGAGATGGCTTCGAGAACGAGACTTCCAGCCAAGGAGTAGAAAACGATGACTCGCTATCAGATTCGTTCATACGAAGCATCCGGGAAGCCGATGAACAGGATAATGATAAATGTGGTAGATGGGAGAGTAAATTTTCATCTGTGAATGGTGGTTTCGGGTGGGAAGACAGTGATGATGCCGGTCCCACTTGCGGTGAGGATGGTGACAGCAGCCTTGACAATCATGAGACAGATTGCACCATCAACAAACACCTCTCAGGATTCAGTCTGCCATCTCCAGGTGAATCATCCACGGAAGATGATGATTCTGACTGCGACTAAAAGAATTGTTTCAAATGCAAAATTAGGATGAATCAATCTCCAGGAACAAATGGAGACTGGACCGAGATGAGCGCCAAAAACCTATTGTACCACTCCGGGATTTCAAAATCAGCGCAGGAATTGTTGTTGTGTCATGGGTGCTGAAATAATCATGATGCATTGATGTGCATCACTCTGTAACATCCATCTCTTTAAGTTCATAGATATTTTGCTTAACAACTGTTGCATTATTACATCTCAGTTTGTAGCAGGACCTCAATCCAGTTTTGAACCTTCACCATTTTTATGGGTGTATGGAAAATTGTGGCTAATCAGTAGTGGCCACTTTTCTAGCAATAGAAATGGCCACTACTTTTATTTTCTGAATGATACCACCAACACATAGGCAATAAAAGTGGCCACCTTGCTCCACACCACTATTGTACCACCTGTAGAAAAAGTGGTCACTTTCCATCAACCAGCGGTTGGTTTTTCAACTTTTTCATCCTTCCCTCCACATTTGTAGCACTCTCATTACCAATCATCCATTTTTGAAAGTGACATAGTCAGAGTTCAAGAGTAATGGTTTTGGTCACTACTTATTAGGTTCACTATTTTCATTTCAGAAATTTTAACAACACTTTTGCACTTCACTATTTCTGATGAAAGCATTGAGTTACTACTTTTTTACTCACTAATCCTGTGTCAGATCTAACTCACTACTTTTTACTAATATTTTTATTATGAATATTCAGTTGCTACTCTCTTCTCATCCCTATTTAATGTCAAACTTGAAGTGAGTTTTCTTTTCTGCAAAAGATATTACTATTATTTACTAATTTTTTACTATTATTTTAATTTATATTTTGTTGGTAATTTTGATTCAATTCACCCACTTGATTAAAGAGGTCATCAATAATGGCCCCAATATCTGGCATGCCCTTCTCCTTACAGGGAAGCCATGCACATTCCAAGTGCTAAAAAAGCGAGTCAATTGATTCATTGCAAAATATGGGGATCCTTCTCCTATAATTCTAAAACATGTCTTGACTGTTGGTGAGGATGAGTGGGTGTTCACCCTCTTGGCAAATCCTTCCTTGTCAACAAAGAGGTTCTCCTCTTCCAAGTCTCAAGATGGGAAAAATGAAGCCGTTTCCATTGCCAATGACAAAGTATTGGAGTTTTGCCAGAATGGTGTGATAAAGACAAAATTGATTACACCATGACACATTGAAAAATATGATCAAGCTTGCAAATCACCCAAGATAACTTTGCTAAGAAATCAACCAAACTTCTGGAAAATAAGAACTACAAATTGGCCTTCAAAACTGCAACCCAAGAGCTTTGTGATGCTCAAAATGGACCCAACAATGGACAGAGAGGATATGATCCTATTGTAATTTGCAAGCAATACAACAATACGTATAATCTTGATGGGGTCATCTACCAAGACCTCAAGCCACAGACCATTCAAGATGCAGTGAATGAGAACCATATTGGAGTGTCTCCATTGAAGATTAGTTGGCTGGAGAAAGTTCGTCCACAATTCACACTGGCATTAGCAACACAATCTACCATGTTGCAGGTGGCTGCAACCTAAGGAGGGTCCTCACATTGCAACATGATTCCACTGATCAAAACTATGACCACAGGAACAATTAGGGAAGTGATGTTCTCTGCGGAATATTCATGGAGAAGAGCTTGGAAGGATCATCCTGAGCATTTTGTGCCAGCACAGGAAAAGAATCACAAGGACAGAAGAGCGGAATGGCTTACTGTGCAAAAAATAAATGATTAGATAGATAACCATAAAAATATTTAGTTGATTTAGAAATTGTTGTTGATGAGTCTGGTATGAGTTGTTGTCATTGTTATTGTGATGTCATAATATCATTTTCGTTGTCATTCACTTGTGATTAATTTTTTCTTTATTTTTTTATATCCAGATAGAATGTATTCTGAAGTTACTTCAAAACGCAACAAAGACATGTTGTGGTTTATAATTTTTGATAAGACCAACACAAGTTAGACACTGGTGCAAAGGGTGGACTTCAAGCACAATGTTACCACAACCTCTCATTTCCCTGAACCAGATATCGTATTGTCAAGAGCAGCAAGCACATCACTGGTGTTTACATTTCAAATCCCCTCAAAGAACTCCCCCCAATATTTATTTTTGACACTAAAGCTAAGTCAGAATCGAATTA
>JALLPE010000290.1:0-19430 GCA_036940025.1 Conticribra weissflogii
TTCAGAGGTCCCCATCCACGGTGAGAAATTGCTTGTTTGTTGACTTCTGCTTGTTTGAATTCCATCAAAAAACTTTGTTGTGCAACGTGATAAATTTGTAATGTCTTCTAACATGTTCCATCCCTTCCTCATACTTCCAAAGCAACAATTTCTTGTTCTTGCAATACCACTCAGTCTTGAAGGTTTCATTGTTTTCTGCCAAATTACCAACCTGCTACAGTGATGTTGCATAGGGCACCCCCAAGCAAACTTTTAATAGATGGCAATCATCATTTATATATTCGATGAAGCTTGGATCCAATTGAGTGTTATGCCAATCTACAAGAAGGAATGATATTGGACTGCCAGTGATACAATGGAATGCATTTTTCATCAAAGTGTTGGATGACTTTAATTGATATCTCAGTTGTAATAACATCCAACACTTTATTGTTGAATATGTTCTGTGCACTGCAAGGATAGTGTTTTCCTGGGCTGCAACTTGCAACAAAATCAATTTTCCCATCTGAATGTCTCACCATATGCATTTCTATATAGATTTGTTTTCCTCATTCTAGTTTTGGCTCTTCATAGTTTGATTTTAAGATCACTTCACAAAACTGACTGCCCATTTGCATAAAAAAATGGAAGGACAGTGAATCAATCCTCACTGGTAGATGCTATGCATTGTGCCCCAATGCCTTTTTCAGGTATGTACCTGGTTCTGTCAACATGGCCATCTTTCTTAGTTTACTTGTTGCACACGGTCCCATCAACAAAGAGGCAATACTCAGTGTGATTTGGTTTTGTATCCACTTTCTTTCCAAAGCAATTGCACTCCTCAACAACTTTGCCTTTTTTATTCATAAAAAAGGTTCCTCCATCTTCTCTGCATTTTTTGCATGGATCATGTCATCATAAATTATGTCATACATCTGGGAGATGTTGAGTAGTGTTGTCCAATCCAACCAATCAATGGCAAATTTCTCTCCTTGTTGCATGACAATCATTCCTCCTCAAGAGGCCATGCCACCAACCCTGTCCAACTTTGCTGTAAGATGAATTGTCCCTGCAAAGTTTCCATTCTATTTGAAACCTTCTCACATTGTTTTGAAGGTAAATACCAGTGATTAAAGATTTCATGAATTTGATCCTTTTTTTTACTGAAAATGTCTGTCAAATCTTTTCCATATGAATGAATATGACCACCAACTCCTTCTCTGCTTGCTCAAGAGGTGAGTTTGTACCACTATGTTTTGGATTGAGATTCTCTGTTGAGTGGTGAGATATTGTTTCTAAGATTATATTCTGGTTTCTTTTCTTCTATCAGTGTGTTTAGGAATTTCCTTTTGCAACAGTGTTTGAATGATTTGTTGACATTCAACTGAGCTGCTTAATCTTCACAGATAGACTTGACACAAGCAGTAATTTTGTCTGCTTTTTATTGTTGGTACTGCCTTTTGGATGTCCGATTAAAATTTTAGATGCCGCATAAGAGTCTTGTTGAGTAAAACTAGATAAATCTGAATTTTTTCCATTAATAGATACTTCCACTAGTATCAAACCTCTCTGTATACGCTCATAAAAAGCATCTCTGCTGATTTTAATGCCATATTTAGAAAGTGCATCAATGATTGACTGATACCCATACTCCTCCTTACATGCACCATCAAGTCATTCAAAGCCCATTTGATAGCTCCATCATGGAGCTTTTTTACATAGTTGACATCCATAAGTATTTGAAAATGATTGGGTTAATGACTCATTGATATTTTTGATGCATTAGGGATTTTGAGTAATCATAATAATTTTGTGTGATTGGCTGTTTGTTTGCTGCCAGTGCCTGTGTGATTTTGGGCCATGGTTACATGTCTGTTTTTATGTAGATGTATTTGTACACACTTTAATAACAATACATTTTTTAAATTGGCATGAGCTATGTCTGACGTTTTGCCAACCATTGATTTTTTGGCTGTGCTGGTGGAACAACACGCTTTACTATATAAAATAAATATACATAGTCAGAGGTAGTCATTGCAGTCATGATTTTACAGTCAAGTGTGCAATCATGGTACTTTTGTAGCGTATGTAGCTATATATTTTATTCCTATGTGTTTAATTTTGAAAGGAAAAAAGTTGTGAATCTGTGGAAGCAAGATTCTCCTTTTTCCCTGGAAGTCTGAGATGAATTTCACTCATTGTCTGTCATCCATCATCCTTGGAATTGGGTGTCTGCAATAAGATCAAATATTTTCCACAGAGGCATTGACAGAGGCATCGGCATTGGCAGTTGGCAGCATCAGAAGAGGCATTGGCATTGGCAGAGGCAGAGGCAGAGGCACTGTCAGCAGAAACAGAGACAGAGGCATCAGTATCATCTGCCATCATTGGCAGAGGCAGATACATTGTTGGCAGAGGCATTGTCTTCAGAGTCATTGGCATCGGCCTTTTTTGGCATCAACAGAGGCAGGCAGAGGCATTGGCATCATTGTCAGAGGTATAGGCACCGTCAGCAGAAACAGAGGCAGAGGCATTGGCATCATCTGCCATCATCTGCAAAGGCAGAGACATTGTTGGCAAAGGCATTGTCGGCAGAGACATTGGCATCATTGGCATTGGCATTTGCATTGTTTGCATTGGCATTCTCTGCTGTCATCATGAGAGGGAGTGGCAGAGGCTTGTCTGCAGAGGCATCAGCACTGTTAGCATAGGCATTGGCATTGTCTGCCGTCATTGGCAGAGGCAGAGGCGTCAACAGCACATTGGCAGAGACATCATCTGCTGTCATTGGCGTCGTCATCCATCATAGACAGAGGCATTGGTGTTGGCACTGTTGGCAGAGACAGAGACAGAGCCCTCTTTTGCCACCATTGGCAGAGGTATAGGCATTGGCAGAGGCATCGTTCTCCATCATTGGTAGACTAATCTAGAGGAATATTGCACTTTTGATTGTAGACGAGTAATTTGACAGTCGTCGGCTGTCTGAAAGAAAGACTGTAATTTTAAAATACATGGGATTCCAATAGTTGATGATCTGAGGCCAAAGGGGGCCTATCAATGCTACACCCTAAGGACTGAGGGTTTCCAAGGATACCAATATGGTCCTGGAAACCAAATTCCTGCAATGGAAAATTCTGAACACAGAAATTGCTTGCAATTCATGAACTGCAAAAATACGCCAAAAATGAAGCTGGGCTAATAGGTGCTATATCTGCCATACCCTTTGAAAAACTTCCAACTGATGCGCATTTCAATGCACAACTTGCTTTGATTTAGGGTGTGGTCAACCAAAAATCTCCAATGATTATGTATCACCTGTGGGTTGGGCCACCAGCTGGAGAAACAAAGAATATCAGTACAATTGTATCCCAATTTACTTCTCCTATCCAATTTGCGCAAAAGTACTTTGATCCAAAACCTTTATACCCCCCCCCTGGATAAGTGCAACATTGATTTTTTGAACCTTGAACCAATTTGCAGGAGCCAAAATTCATGGACGGAGGATAAATATCCACATTGCTGAGGAAGAAAAATTCTGCTTCTACAAAACTGATTTGGTCCCTGATGCATGGCTTTTGAACCCCCTTACTGGTTTTAACCATGCCAGATTTGGAGAAGATGGAAGGAATCGTATTAGCAGATGAATGCAAGGATTCTGTTGTGAGATATTGCAGATTGCCATCACTACAGCTGTTTACAAAATTGCAAGCTAGAATTTTGTTTGTTAATTGATTGTCTGAAGTCAGTTCATTCCAGTGTCTAAACTTCAGCCATATTTCTTCATACCTCTACCCTTCAAATCACAAAGCAGAAACTTTCTATTTGCTCCAATTACAAAACAATAAGGCACCAATTTCGATGCTCTGTTCCCTACACTGTCATCCAAAATGAGCACAAAAAAGTTTGATCACCTACTCTACCAAATGATAAGAACCAATGGATTTGATAACTACATAGAACTATATCCCTTCTCCATGTCATCCAACCATCAACAAACAATAGCATCAGTAATACCTTCACATTCTGAAAGTAATGGAATGAAATTGAATTCCTACGTATATGAAGAAATGCTTCAAAAGAACAAACGCAACTATGATGTCAAGGGTTTCACAGTTGTCCATGGATATCAGTGGGTTCACAGAAGAGTATTGAGCAAAATCCTTCAGCTATTTATTGGAGTTGTTTATTTTGGAAGTGGACTGCAACATTATTGCACCAAACATCTTGGGAGATTCTTCATGGTTGGACTTAGACAATCATCCATGGCAAATGGCAATATGGGTCAAACACCAGCGCAGGCACATCTTCATTACCATTCCAACCACAAACAACAATGTACAGCACTTTTACCCATTGCTCAGCCCTTCATCAATAGCATGGCCCAACAAGCAATGAAAGTTCAGATTTATGGAGGTGACATTATGAAAAATCTTCTGAGAAAATCTTTTGAGGTGAAAGATGAGTGGAAGGGTTCTGTTGGCACTATTTGTCCATACAAGATTCTGACACTTTTCTTTAGCAACACTGGTCACAAAGACAATGACTGTATGACACCTGAAGATTCTAATCTGGTTTTTGGATATGTTGAAGAGTCTATATACAGCAATCTCAAGAGCTATTTTGAGCAATTCAAAGCAGTTTTTTCCAAATTTATCAACAAGCTTCCCCTTCCTACAACATGCTGTTGGATGCTGGTGAATGAGTCTGATGACAAGTGGAATCATGTGCAGTATTTCATCTTCCTAGATTTTGGACTTGCATACAACTTATGGGATATTGTTTTCACAGATGATATTGACCAGGTTGGAGCCACATTTTATGGATCCAATTTCAATCTTCTGACTACAAGGTCTTTGTGGATTAGTAATGATGAAAAATATGTTACACTGCCTCCATTGGGAAGAAATGGTCTCTTGGCATGGGGGAGAGGTGGTGGTAGCAATAATACAAAAGAAGCCAAGAAGACTAGTAAGAGCAAGAGAATTGGATATCTGAAGAAGAAAAATCAAAGTAAAATAAGAAAAAATAGGGAATGAGTAAGAGAGTCATCATTAATATATTTCATTTTGTCACACAATCAAATTAATCTTTTGCAACCCACAAACTAATCAACTTAAATATTTATTTGGAAAGTTCTGGTTGAAGATTTGTTCAATTTCATTGATTTTGTTAATGGCATCAGTAGTTTTGTGTGGTAGTTTGGTGCATGTTTTTTCTTGTTGTTCTTGTTCCTCTGATGGTTTGTTGTTACAGTATAAACAAGGGAGGTAACTTGGGAACACGAACACATACATTATTATTGTTGGAAATGTTACAAGATGACTTGACAGGACAGTCATCCAAAACACCATTTTCCAACAATGACAATGGTACAACATGTGGAAAATCAGTTGATGGAATGCATGAAGGGGAATGGGGTTTTGGGTATGCTTTGGTTGAGGGGATCAAAGGAGTGACATTTGGAGCAATGAAATGATTTTTGATTGGGTTGGAACTTGTGCTTGTGGAGGGGGATGATGATGGAATATTATAATGATTTGGTTTTGATGAATGGATAACTTTGCTGATGGATGGACTAGAAGTGGGTATTTCAGTATGAGGATGCAGTGAGGAATCCCAGGTTCTGGATGGAAAACCATGTGGATGTGTGGGTGTTGGTGAGGAGACAACATCCCATGTAATAGTGTGGTTTGTACCAAGACTGAAATGGCTGGAAAAGACATTTTTGGATCTCAAAGGATCACTCCTAACCCATGCAGGAAGCGATGAATCAAGAGCAATTTGATTTAGGGACCAGTTGCAAGGAGAACAGTAGGTAGCATGCCTAAAACGACCAATGGACCTATCAATACTATGCAGTTCAGGGATATCCTCTGCTAAAAGCCACAACAAGGTGGCTGATAATAGGGCAATGATGCATGACAGAGTAGGGGGTGTGGGTGATAGCATTACCATGGTTGACGACAACACAAACCTGAGGAGAAACTGTTGACAGGGGGATCAGGATGGCATATCAATTGACTCTTGGTGGGATAATGAATCTGTCATTTTTTTGGGGAATGTGGGATTGATTCTTATTCCCAAACATTGAACACAACCAGAACGGAGCAAAGCTCTCTGTGTAGAAATGTGTAGAAAACATATGAATGTAGAAAGCAATAGTAGGAACCAGTATGTGTATGTACTGAAACTTGATGTTAGTCAATCCATGACTGCACACTTGACTGCAAAATCATGACTGCAATGACTACCTCTGCTTTAAATCAAACAAATATAGAAAATAGTTAACATTCATAAAAATAAATCCTGATTATTTCAAACAAATGAATTGTTTTGCATCAGCAGTCTGATGGAAGCTAAATCAAAAGAGCTAGAAATTCAATACAAAGTTTATGAACAATATTTTTAAACTTTGAAACACTAGTTGTTGTAGCGGTCATATAGAACTATCTCCAATCAATGAAAAAGTGTAAAACAAAGTAATCATAAAATTATTTTAGCAACTGTAATGACTCTGTTCAAACTCATCCCAGACATGAAAAGATTACAATCTTTTGTATTTGATAAAAATTAATAATTGCACATCAATTATTGATTGTTAATTCAAAATACCCTGTTGAGTTAAAAACCAAAAAATCAACAAACTAAAACTGGTGTTTCCAAATAAAATAATCATGGAAAACAGAATTAAACATTTCATGCATCTAAAACTCAAAAAATATCTAATTAAAACATAATAGATTAAATAAGGAACTCAAAATATATTACAAATTTTAATGGAACTGAAGATTTCTTAACAACTTTTTTAAAAGCAACATTAGTAATTTTCTTTTAAAAATTCAAACTTTTGTTAAAAAATATCATGTTTTCAATTAGGACCAGGTGGAGGCAAAACAAATATATAAATAATGTCTGGCATGTGTAGTAGGTATTGCTGTCATAGTGAACAGAAACTCACACCCTCGTTACTGTCGAGGTTTCTCTCACTGTGTATTTTTACTAGTAGAGAGGCAAAAAATATAAAATAAAAAATCCGTCACAGCTCCATCCATCATCAGCTTATAGGTCATAGGCTCGTTTATCTCCACGGCAGCCATGATGGTCATGAAGAGCATCACCCTCTTGGCCGGTGCCACCTCGGCCTTTCAGAACGCCCACCTGATTCCAACGGCTCTACCATCGTCGCCTCAGTTCGCGTCAAGTGCCTTCGAAAAGAATGATTACGTGGCGCCGACCGAACAACATCCCAGCAAACTGCCCACGCAAATGAGCCGGCGAACGAAACACAAGCTCCAAAGAGTCCTCCTGAAAAACCGCCTTCGCGACGACTTCTACGGCACCGGCAACCGCGGCTACAGCGGCAACAACTACGGCGGCTACAGCGACGAGTTCTACGACTACAACGGCTACCCCAACTACGGCTACGGCGAGTACTACAGCACTGGCAGCTACAACGGCTACAACTCGCCGCCCAACTCGTACGCCACGAATCCCCAACAGCGCGACATGGAGAGGTTCGAGAAAATGGGCGACTGGAAGAAGAACAACGGCTTCAAGGCGCGGTCCATCGAGCGGCCCTTGGGGGGCTCCTACCGAGATGCCGAGACCAATCCTTACTATGACCCCGGATGGGCCCAGAGCATTCGCAGAGACAACCCAAACAGCAAAACGGACCCGTACAGCTCGTATTATGGCGGCTACGAGACCACGTACCCGGGAATGGCGCCGGCTTCCAGGACGAACAAATGGTACACCAATCCGGTCAACCCTTATTACGATCCCGTGTGGAGTCAGAGCTATGCGAGGAACGACGAGCCGATCAGGGACTCGAGTTATTGGACCAATCGGATGTTCAGTCGGGACGACGGATATTATGGTCCAGGGGGCGGGGCTTATTTTGAGGGGGGTGGTTTTTGATAATATTAGTACGGATTGACTATGGTTACTTAGTTTCAAGAGCCACAAACAATTTACTTTAAACGTCATTCTGACATACACAACAAATGATTATATCCCAACGATATTCTGTTCGTGTGTGGTTGTGGGTAGCATACCATTGGATCAACGGTTTCCCCTCACCTTTCTATATCGAAAGATGGTATCATTGCTTTGTTTTGGCCGAATTGCCTGATTATTGTGGGAAATGCAACAATAATATTCACTCGATAATTCACTCTTTGGAAACTGAAACAGAGTGGCAAGGAAACAAATGAAATTCTTTTTGATAGGGATATACCACCCTAGTCGCTCATTTTACGGGGCCAAGCATAACTTTTGATGTACATAATAAAAAATCGTCAAATTTAATCATGCCTCATGCTCTCGTATTTTCGATATCATTCCATTTCTGCAGTACCTGAACCATCAATATAAGTCAAAATAAAACGATGATTATTTACAAATCAGTTAAGATTAAATTTGACAATCCCTGGACTTGTTCGTAGTCTGAACAGTTTCATTAAGAAGACATCTCTTTTATGAAGCATTTTAGCTCAATGGCTTGAAATTTATTAGAATTATATTCCAAACAGGGTTATCTTATTCGAACCAATTTGTTTGAATCTTGTCCCCTTTGCATAAAAATTTTGAAATACTCCCATCGGATAGGTGCGATATTCGCTCTTTAATAAAAGTCCACTCTCAGTTGTCAAAACACGGGAGCGGGAGGGGTGGTCGTTGTGTGGAGTCTGTTGCCCTGTTTTTACGACGTATGAGACCGAAGCTGATTATGCCATGATGACTATCAATCTAATGATAATTATTATTTACCCTCCTTTATTTATCTTTCTTGTTCCAATGAAACCACAAATTGAAAACAAAGGCTTTGCAAACGAGCATGATACTTCCACGTCGGGAATACCTCGTGAAGCCCAATCGACTTATGACCTTCCTTGCGGAACCTTTTTGTTTTAAGATACTACCCTTTAATCCTACATTATTCCACCTGACTACTTGAGCTTTATTGAACAAATGAAATTTTTATGGGATGTAATTTTATGTTATGGTAATTCCGACGGTTCCAATCGTAACCATTCGGCATGAGTCATTATGCAGAGATTGAATCGTGCACATAATCACCTTTTACTGATAATACACAGCATCGCTGGCAACCTCGTGTGCAATTTGTTCGGTTTGTATCTAAGGGGAAGTTTCCATAGAATCTTCCTTCTTCCCTGGCGTTGCATCTGCAGATTCAGGCAACTCCTCATCGTCTGCCTTAATTTCCTCGCCATCACCATTATCCACTCCATACTCTGAATCATCGTCGAGCTCATTGAACATAAATTCCTTATTATACTCCATGAGATATTGTGTGCTGCGCTTCACATCAACGAATAACCGATAAACTTTCTTAACATCCTCAATCTCCACCTCGGCGCTCTTCCTCTTCTCTGCCGCCAAGGACGCAGTAATGATCATGTGAATTGCATACCTCAAACTGGTCTCCTCTCCAATCCGCGCCAACAACTCCAGCGCCTCATCCGCCATCTCAACATCCTCCTCTTCACATCGTACTTTCAAAATTTTGCGAATTTCCTCAAGCGTGTAAGGTTCCGTGCTGACAATCATCAATCGATCCAACAAATCCAACGGAATTCCATGGGGGCTTTTGTATTCCGTCCCCCGGATTTTTGCGATGCCTCGATTGGTTGCAATGACTAGAATGGGAGCCATATCCGATTCCAAGGCGCGGTTGAGAAAGGAGAAGCATTCCATGTCGAGCATGTGCACTTCATCGATGAAGAGCACACCGGGTATGATTTTCGCTCGCCCCTCCTCCTTCCATTCCATCACCTTGGCATCGATCTGCTCTCGCACCTCCGATTTGATTTCTCCGGTGTCTCCCGCAAAGAGGGCCAGGAATCCCTGCTGACGGGAGTTGATGACGTCAATTTCGTGAAGACTGACATTGTGCACGACTTCCTTTCGTTTTTGCAATTCACCCTCCGGGCATTGGACGAAGCGCGTTTGAGATCCCATGGCGTCGTAGTCGCGGCTGCGGCTGAAAGATCTTCCCAATTTGGTAATTTTTCCAGAGGCCTTATCGATGGTGATGACGTCTCCGGCGGTGATTTTTTCTTTGGTGAGGGCATCGATCATTTTGGTTCCGAGGTCGTAGACCGTTTCCATGTCGGTAGTGCAGAGCGTTAATCGTCCCGTTTTCTCCATTCCTCCTTTGGATGCTTTCTTGTTTTCGCCGGAGGAAAAGGCGGTGTCTATTTGTATTTCGACGACTTCTCCTTCCATGACTTCGGTTTCTTCCAGGATTTGTACGCCGATGGATTTTCGGAGGGCTTGAGTGAGGGCTTCGGTTTTGGACATTTCGAGACTAAATACTTCGGAACCGGACATGGTGGTGAAGGGGGTGTCTTCTCCGAGTTGTTGGGCGAGTCCCTGGGATTGGAAGGGGGCGGATGAAATATTTTGAATTGTTCGTAATTTATTTTTTCGAAATTGATGAACAAGAGAAATGAACGAAGAAAAAAATATTGAACCATGCACCGAAGACGATTTTTGCTCACCATTGCAATTGCCGTTTTTCCCGTGCCAGGCTTACCGGCCAAAAGAATGGCTCTCCCTCCAATCTGCGACGAGAATTAAACAGAAAAAACAGCGACGACTAAGCGTAAGATAATTTTGATTTTTCAATCAAATTCAAAACTACCAAAATAACAGGCGTCATTCAAAGTAATGCGATGAAGACCAACCTTTCCCTCTTTAATCATCCTGTAAATCACACCCACAGCTTTCCTCGCCGCCGCCTGTCCGACCATGCCCTGACTCCCCCCTCGGCGCGGATCCAGCGAGTCATCGAGACCCAAACCGCGGATGTGACTATGGGCGCCAATGCGTTCGAGGCGGGTGAGTTCGCGGACAGTGATGCCTCCACTGGTGGCGGTGCCACCGTTGCTGTCGGATTTGAGCTGAATTCCGGAGGTGGACATTGTTTTGATCGTCGATATTATTTTATTTATTTATCGAATAATTTACTCAAAAAACAAAAAATCAATAACTCTGTGTGAGTGACGAGATCCTGCCGAGATGCGCTCGGTCGGTCTGGCGGGCGGGTTGTCGGGAACGGAGATTTTTCTCTCTCTCGAAGATACTATGGTACTATTTTGCACTTCGGTTGGATTTCATTAGTTTCTGTGTGTGAGTTTCTTGTGGAAAAAAAGAGAAAAAACTCTAAAAAAAGACAAAAATTAGTCACGAGTCAAAGTAAATAATAAGTAGGTAGAGTTCAAAATGGTCACGCCAAAAATTATTCCTGTCACGTCATATCACATATCTCTCAACGCATCCCGCCCGCCGGCGCTTCCATTCTGTGTTATCAAATAGCCTTCTTTCATTATTATAAAATTATGTGGCATAAAAAAAAATTTCCAATCGGCGACCGACCATGGCACCCTTCGCCGTAGTCGTCTCCGTCCCCTGTCAACAACAATTGATTCACCCTCCGCAGCAAGGCGTTTAGAGAGAGACATTCGAAACGCATGATAACAGCACTACACAACAGAAAGTGAATCTAACTAGACGCACATCCGACGCTTGTTTGTCAAATCCGCCAGAACAACAATCTCACGCGATCACTTCAACGAAATGCCAACCAGCTACGCCGGCGCCGTAGCCGGCACAAATAACCACAAACACCATGGAGGTGGTGGAGGCGGCTTGACATCGGGAATGGGACACCCGCTGCTCATGGAAGAACCGACGCAACAAGAAAAGATTCGAGTTTGTTTGCGTCTGAGGCCGCAGAATAAATTGGAGGTGGCGAGGCGGAGTAAGAATTGTGTTTCTGTGGATGGCAAGGCAAATGGGAACGGGGGCGGAGGTAGGAGGATTTTGGTAGATTCGCCTTTGGAGGGGGAGTTTGATTTCGAGTTCGATGAGGTGAGATGTTATATTTATTTTTCACAATTTTACAAAAAAAATTGCTGCAATAATTTTTGTAGATAATGACTGTAGATTCGTATTGTGTTATTGGTTATTGAAAATCAGCAATGACAGATATACATTTTGACTGAAATATGACAACTTTAGGTGTTGTTGATGCTAAAAAATTGATTATATGACTCTTAACAAATGCACAAGTTAGATAACAAGAAATGCATTCAAATATATTAGCAATATCTGCTATCAATGGCATGTAATGATGACATTGTTTCACATTTCTCACTATGTCTGTTGTCTGTTGACTATAATATATGGTCATGAGAATAATTTCATTAGAGATAACAGTATGGGTCAAAATGAAATGAAAGGGCAGCTATAAAAAGCGATGGATATCTCCAATAAATGTGGCTGTCCTAAAATTGATTCATAAATAAGATGCTTTCACACATCAACTCACAATTAACACTGCTAAAATTCTTGGATTTGCAGTAATACATAGTGATAGCAAGAAAATTAGTTGTGATAGAATGTAAAACCCATGGCTGGTGCTCATTCCCAAACATCTCTTAACAAATGCAAGCTACTAGTAACTTTGAAGTGTTGAAGCTGAGTTTGATTCATGCCTTGCAATATATTTGGTGTGGTTGAGGCATAAAAATGCAGTAGCTGCTCTCTATACTTTGAGATCAAAAGAAGCTGATTTTGTTTCAAACATAGTTTGTATATTGAACTGAAACTTACCATGTAGTACCATATTCTGCATACAGCTGAATGTCAACAACACTGGCCAAAACCACATCCAGTTGAACTCATCTGCTGAAATGCTTAGAAAGTGGGAAAACTACAGACATTTTCATCATCAAACCAGACTTGGTAGAATAGCACTCAATTAAATTCACAATTTATCCTAGGTCATAATTTTACAGAGGAATGAGATATAGTAATGCTGAAATAGAATCTAAAATTAATTGAATATAAAGTAGTAAACAAAAATTAGCAAACTATATCCCTTTTATCCTTGAAAAACATAATTGCTGTACATAAGTTTCCCTCATGCCTAGGAAAAACTACATTGCACCTTGTTCCGTCTCTTGAGCCTGCATCCTACAATATGCGTAAGGGTTTAGATGGAATGACGAGGGATCTAGTGAGGTGTGCCATCTAANCCATTTTATTTTTGGGGATTTTTTCTGCTGGACCATGGGTTGATCGAGCAATGGTTGAGGTCGAGTGCGTTCGGCGGCTTTTATTCATCGTGGGAAAATCTCATTCCATTTATCGTCTATTGTCGTTCTCATGATGGGCAAAACTTGTGCTGGTTCTCCTGTATTCTCACTCTCGATCTATACCTACATCATAAATCATACATCACAATCGCCCTAACAACCTTGCCCTCCAAAAATTATAAAAAACCACTTAATTTCCCAGATATTCCAAGAAAATGCACCCCAATCCACCGTCTTCCAACATGCCGCCGCCCCCCTCGCCTCCGACCTCCTGGACGGCTTCAACTGCGCTCTCATTACATATGGACAAACCGGCAGCGGCAAATCACACACCATGATGGGAGCCTCCGATGTAGCAGCCATCCCATCCGCCTCCAAATCCTCATTGGCCGGATCATCCTCCAATATCAACCCAAACAACGAAACGCCCAACAACGAAGATAAATCCGGAATGATTCACCGCTTAACGAAAGAAATCTTCCGTCTCATGAAAGATTCACCCCCCACTGTAGAATACATCGTTCGCTGCTCATTTGTGGAAATATATCTAGAAAAAGTGCTCGATCTGCTCAACCCCGTGAATCGATCCATTCGTATTCTTTCCAGCACGGACGACGACGCCGGAACCGGAGGTCTCATGGGAAGTCTCATTGGCGGAGTAGGCAATGGGAATTGCTCGTCTCCGTCTCGGGACAACGAGACATTCTTCATGAAGGGCGCCAGCGAGGCATGCTGCTTCGACGAATCCGACGTCATATCCCTCCTTGTTCGCGGGAATGCCTGTCGCACTGTTAGCTCGACCAAAATGAACACCGATTCATCCCGATCTCATGCCATTTTCGTCATTAAGATCGAGCAAAAAGATCATTCCACCGGCATATCGAAAATGAGTCAACTGCACATGATAGATATGGCCGGGTCGGAATTGGGAGGAGGGAAGAATAAGGCTGTGACGGGCACGATGGGAACGGCTATTCATCAAGAAGCGAAAATGATCAATAAGTCTCTGTCGGCGTTGAATGCGGTGGTGAAAACGATTCATTCCAACCGTGTGGCGAAGGAAGGTGGAGATGGAGGAGGAGGAGGAGTGAAGGATATTCCGTATGGACATTCTAAGTTGACGAAGGTTTTGAGAGACGCGTTTGGGGGAAATTGTAGGACTTCGGTTATTCTTACCGCTTCCCCTGCGTCGTACAATATATCGGAATCGATAAGAACTATGAAGTTCGGACATTATTGTCGGAATGTTACTAATTGTGTGAAACCGAGTGTGGAGATGTCGCCTGTGGATTATCGCAAGTTGCTAAACGACTCGCACAAGAAGCAGGGTGATTTGATCGATTTGGTTAACGAACTTTCGGCAGAGTGTTTTCAATTGAAGCAGGATGCCAAGAATAATAAATTTGTAGAGACTCATTACAATGGACCATTGTGGGAGACGATTGAGGCAATTCTGGTGAACGGGGCAGCACCTGTTGTCAACAAAGCTAGTAGGTCTTTGGGCCATTCAAAAGATAGCACAGATGTGGTGGCACTACGCGATGAACTTGCGAAGACAAAAGCGGAATTGGAAGCTTCAAAAAAGGCTCGAGGAAATCTTGAAAATTTGCTGTCGGAGCGGCAATCGGAGGTGGCAGTCCTTCGAACCCAGAATGATAATTTTAGTTCGGAAAAGAAAAAGACCTCTCAAGAGCTTGTCGCTGCGAAGAATGAAATACGAAAACTCACGCAAAGGAAACAGGAAGTGGAACACAACCTGCGAACCAGTCAATTTCGAGAATACGAGGCCACTGTATTTCTTCGCCAGTTCAGGCGTTTCTATCGACGACTTCTGAGGAATAAAGCAGCTCAAGGATCGGGTAGTACTTCAGATGTCATCGAAAAAGTTCCTGGTGTTCCGGACTTGAACGACTTAATCGATGTGGATAGCCTGCTTCTCGAAAGTGGACTCATCGAGGACTCAGAACTTCACGATGATACCGCCACTGGTGCATATCGCCCAAGTGCTCAGGCATTGGGAAGAAGCACTGATGCCGCAAATAAGGCATGGAAGGAGGCTGCTGCACAAGGCAAAGTGTCAGAACTCGAAGAACTGGATCGTGTTTCGCTGGAGGGCCGTAGACATCCGCCATCACGAGTTGGCGGGGGGAGAAATGACGATGTTTCTGTTCTTGCCGATGGAGGAGCCAGTGTGTCTGCCGGAGGTGGTGCAGATGCGGGCGCGGGATCATCAGTTGCACCCTATGGCCAGTTGATTACAAATCGCCAGCAATTTCTTGGTACGCCCGCCGGACGCCTTACGACGATGCGGGAAAGAGAATTAGAACGGGATTTACTCCGTGCGACCGAGAGATGCATCGAGTTGCAGGTGGCTCTCAACGAAGAAAAGGCCAATGTTGATATCTTGACAAACCGGGCAGGTAATTTGAACAAGAAAAAGTTTGCTCAGGAAACCATTCAATTAAAGCAGCAGCTCGACAAAAAGACGCATGATTTACAAGCTATCATTTGGAAAATGAACGAACTTCACCTCATCAATAAAACGTACAATGAGAAGATGTCCAATCGAGAGCAACATGTTACTTATTTAGAGGAGAATCTTGTAGAACTGCAAAGCTCTAATCGCAATATGATTTTGGAGAGACAAGAAGCAGAAACGAAGTTGAGGGAGGAGCTGGAAAATCTGAAAGTTCTAGTAGATGCGATGACTGTACCGTTGTGGCAATTTGGCGAGTGCGGTATCACAGGCCGCACTCTGGCAAGTAGGATTAGACTTCCAATTAGGGGAGGCGAGCAGGCCCAGGCTGAGGAGAGTGAACATGATGAAGATGAAAGTCTGGAAAGTTTGGAAGAATCGGCTGTGTCTGACGAGGATGATGATGAAGAAGAAGAGGAGGAAGAGGAGGAATACGAAGAAGAATCCAAGGCACCGGAACCACCAATAGTCGCTGCCCCAGCAGCGCCGCCAGTGCCTCCAGCGCCAGCACCCGCTCCCACTCCAGTTCAACCCGTTCAGATAATTGCTCAGAAGAATGTCCCGATGAGGGATGCTGCAACGCAAACATTTATTGCCGTACAGGAGCAAGGGACTATGACCGATGTGCTTCAACATCTCCCACCTCCACGGCCGTCAACCACGAAAGACGGCGCTGGAACGATACCTGCGGAAGCGCCGACTCAGTCACCGATACCACCGCCAGCACCCACCGGCGACAAAAGGCCTCAGCGAAAACGAAGCGTCGAGGAAAAGAACCCTTACAAATCAGCCAGTGTAGATAAATCATCCTCTGAGACTGAGGCGGATCTACAATCGAAATCAGCTGTCGGAACCTCCCTGGCACCGCCTTATGCCAATCCCTCTCAGGTCACAGATGAACCAATGAGTAATGGCGACGCTGTCGTGAACGAAGACAATTTGTTCCGCGGAGGAAAGCCCGCCAATAGTCAACCTCGTAGGTATGTCCAAAAATTCGGGTTGATGATCAGACCGGGGGTTTTGAAGGAGTCGTCACCCAAACCGAAGTCTGATTCTTCTAGGACGAGATAGTGTAATATTGTAAGGGAATGATCAACTACTTTTGATCTTAATGTGTATTTCTCATTATGGCACAATTTTGGTCATATCCATATTGTGTAGATAAGTTAAATTGTGTTGAATTGTAGCGGATCTGACAACACGCATGTTATCTACTGGGAAGAATCAGGCAAGATGGCGAGGAATCGAAATGTTTCTAATTATTTTTTGTCACTAAGGTGAAAATGATGGAACAAATGGACACTGTCGTGAAAGCGCAGTTAAACCCCGATGGCTTCTACCAATATGTTCTCCTTCCATTTGTTCCTGCTGAAATCGACATCATGGAGGTAATGCAAGGCAGAAACATTACTAATAAAATTAATGTACTCACAACACAGGAAAAGCAAAAAGTATGAAATCATTTTTTGAAGCAGAATTTTATTTCAAATTAATTTTTATGGCCTGCAATTTTCGTGGATTTCAGAATGTTTTACAATATCATCACACAATAATACTAGTTCATATTATTTGCCCCTAAAACCCATTGACTTCCGAAAATAATAAGATGCATCCAAAACTCGACCAGTCGCATCGAAAAACGATTAAACCAAAGCATCAAAAGCCAAATCAAATCAAACCAAATTGAGCTATCTACGACCTAAAACTGAGTCATCATTTGAGAAGATGCACAGGCTCCACCTCCACCAACAGCGCCTCCGCTTTCAACTTCTCCGCAAGATCATCGGCATTCTTCCTTGCCGTCTTCACTGCATTTTCTCCCCCGTTTTCCTTAACATAAAATTCATCAACAACTCCCGCCCCAAAGGAGTAATTTGACTGAACAGCATTATTCGCACGCGATGAATCGATTCTCGCCACTCTTCGTAGGATGGCCACGATTTGCTCTTTCGTCAGAGGCCCACCATACAGCATTACGCGATGCCCTGCGACCCCGTTATCAATATCTTGCTGTTGCCGCCGTTCCTCTTCTTTCTTCTTTTTTCTCGACGCTGCCGTGGAAGGCGTAGAGCCAGGGTTGCCATTTACTTTCCCAGCAATTGCCGCTGCATCGGCTTCGAGTTTTTCCAAAAAGCCTTCACATTCGAGTGCCGAGACGGCGTAATTTCCCAATGCACGTAAATCAGGTCTCACAAGAGCATTGACTCCGAGGACGATTCCGTCATAGTTGACAAGTGGTCCGCCAGACATGCCTCCGGCCATTGCGGCATCGGTGATGACAAAGGATGTGCCGACGAACGGTCTGTAGGTAGACCGACCTTCGTCTTCCAGGGAGTCTTTGCCTTCCGATATTCCCTTGGTTGTTGCTGATAAAATACCTGACGTCATGGTGGGATTGTCCACGCCCATGGGATAGCCGAAGGAGTAGACAGGACTTCCAATTTCGGATAAGGGCACGATCCCATCGCTATAACCATCATCCGTATCAATCCTTGTAGAAACATCCTCACCACTCATAATCAACGGAGGAGGGAACTCTAAATCCTCGTCGTATTCATCATCACTTTCATCAACTTCGACGCGAAGTAATGCCAAATCACTGTTCAAATTCCTGCCCACTACGGTAGCAGGAAATTTCCTATCCATGGAGGGGAACGAAACCATGATTTTCCAACCAGGTGGAGCGACGTGCGCGGAAGTGAGTAAATGGCAACGAATCTTTCGACTGTCGCCATCATCATCGTCAGTATCCAAACCGTCGTCAAACTCGACCACAAACCCTGATCCTTGAGAGTTTTCATTGCGTTTTCCCACTGAAGTAACCAAAACCACTGATGGACGTACCATTCTCGCTACTTGGACCGTCGGCGGCAAATCCATCATAAGTGGATCTCCCATCATACCCGGAGGTCCGTAAGGGCTCATTGGCGGAGGAGTTCGCACCGTATCCGAAAGAGTATTGAGAGGGACGTATTCCGACGATCTTCCGCCGGATGGAGGTTGACTGGGAGCGCTATTGTTTTGGTTTGAGGAGGCGGAACGTACGCCTCCAGCTCTTCCGGGAGAAAAGGGGACTTGACCACTGGACAATTCACTCGTAAATTCATCCGGCAACGCCGGAGGGCCCAATCCTCCACCAACACCTCTTTGAATGGTACCGACTTCGCCTTCTCCTTTGAGAGGATTGCCCCGCTGGTTCATCGCCGAGATGGTCATGGCATCAAACGAATTGCTCTGCGCTGCCATATCTTTGAGAGATCGTGAAGGGGCATTGTCCCTCCCGAATCCAGGTTGATTCGACCATGCATCCGTATTTCTTAATGATTGGCGAAGGAATGGATCTTGAGACATTTGCTGCTGTTGTTGTCGTTGTGGATTGCGTCGAAAATAGTTTGAATTGGTTCCACGCATACCACGCAATTGTTGCTGTTGCCTGACATCACCACCTGGAGGCATATTATTTGGATAAGGGACGTAGTTATCATTGTACATAGCATTCTTCCCACCGGCACCAATATTTCCACCTCCGCCGTTGCCAGCGGCGAGTTCACGCAAGTTTTGAGGAGGCATGCCGCGAAATCGTCCTCCTCCGTACCCTGGAGGTGGATACGGAGGCGGGTAGGCCATGCGTGGGTCGAACGGGGGTCCATCCCATTCTGGGTCGTAGAAAGACATTTTCAAGGCATGCATGCTCGAAAAAGTTTTTGTTTTTGGACGGATTTGAAACAAGGAGTTACGATTGATGCTTGGGTGCAACGGCAGCTTCAATCGATTACGAAGGGGGTTGTTGTTTTTATTCAATTCGTCACGATTGGCTCCGCCTCCCATCATGTACCCAGATCCCAATCTAG